>VDFB02381781.1:0-23654 GCA_007258455.2 Sequoia sempervirens | reverse complement strand
TTTTACAGAGATACATACATCATATCTTGATAACGAAAGGCTCTATTCACTATTGCTATAGTAAGCTCCTACATGTGATGCAGTTGTTCTATATGGAGTGTGTTTCATTATATAGGATTTTATACGCTGTATCTTCTTCCTCCCACTCAATTGTCAGGAATGGATACATTTTATTGATGAGGCACAGAGGAAACTGTCAGAGGGATGTAATAAGTTGAAATGCCCAACAGCATGGAAATTAATCATGACGCATGCTGGTCACATGGACTCTCAGCTGACAAATGAGGAAATAAAACATTAGGGAGAATTTAAAAGGAGACATGTTGCAAGAATTCATTAAAGATAATATATGTAAGTGTTATTCAAATTCAAAGATCAATAGCCTGGTATGATGTATTTAATACAGATAAAGAGTGGATCAATTCTCAATTGATGGAAAAAAAACTTTTCAAGCCTTCTTGATAACTATACCATATCCTCACTAACCATAATGAAAATACTAAGGGAGGAAAAAATAACTTATGAAAATTTGAAGGATAGTTAAGGTTAACCAAAGGAAAATGTCATAAGCTAAGTAACAAAGAAGAATTAAACCTGAAAACTATGACACAATAAATGGTTTAAGGAGCATGGCAGTGTGGAATTGCACCCTCCAGTGTCTTGCCCGCACAAAGGATGAACACTGGAACTCAATAATTTATTATGTATTTTGTTGTGATTCATTGTGCATACACCAGTTAAAAAAACCTTGCCCTAGCAAGTGTGACTAGTAAGACAATTAGAATAAAAAACAATTTCCATAAAAGCACAAGAATTTTGAAATGTTTCGAGCATGCTTGTGCTAACCTTCTAATTGCTAGAAGAGCAAAAAAGAATAAGAACTACTTACAGACAATTCTTCAACACATAACACATTTCGTAGTCGTAGATGCCTGCAAAGAAGAAAAAGTAATCTTGTAATTGTTTTATCCAAAAATAAACAAGCACACACATGAAAAGATGTATTCAAAAGAGCATATTTCATATATGATTCTCCCTAAGAATGGAGTATAGATGAGAATGGCTGTGGTGACCTATACTTACAACCTCTAACAGTCATTGACTCATTTCATTACCAAAAAATTATTATGCACTTGGGCTTGGACCATGGGCCACGGTGAACAAATAGTTCAGGGCTTCCAAGGCAAAGAACCTTTGCAAGATCCAGTAACAGTTCTTATATGCCGCAAGGGAAGTATTTAAATATTTAATAGAAATAATAAAAATAACATGTCGATAGGATGTAAATAGGATTAAAGGGACATGCTGAGAGGGGATTTGTCCTAACAAGAAACTTATATTTGCTAATGAGGTTTCTGTTTATAACAGTACTTTTATCACTTAGTCTCTTGTAGACTTATGTGTGTGTGTGTGTGTGTGTATAGAGAGAGAGATGGGGACAGAAATTTAGAATGATCGGAACACATGTTAAAAAACAACCAACCTCCATGGTATTATAATAAATTTCTATCTATTTTAGCTGCCTTTCACCATGCAAGTTTATTGTCACTGCCATAGGTATCACTCTAGAAGGCCAAATCAACTCGTAAACTTTGTTAGACATCTTAATTTTGTATAACATTTACAGCAGAAAATAATATTATTCATAGCTGATCAAATAAGGGGAATCCTTTATTGCGTTCACATTTTAATTTGTCTCTTTTGAGAAAACTTAAACTGGAAAAGTAAGTGAGATAAAAATCTCTTTTCAAATTATAAAGGGAAGCTACCTGAGATCTAAAACTACCTTAGACACTAAGCTATAGACAAAATATACAGTCATTCACAATATACAATATTCTCTAGGAGGTTCTGCATAAAATAAAATAACTACTTATCCCCCTATCTTTTAACCTCAGGAATGAGCACAAGACTGGTAATATCTCTCATCTCACAAGTAAGATTCTCAGATTTACGAATAAAAGCGACTAATCTAAACACAACTGACAGCACCTTCTTGCTAACTAAAACAGTCACTAACAATCTGATGCAAACAATATTCAAATGGAAAGCAACTAAGACAACAACATATGATTTTGAGATCTAAATAGCTAGTTTCCACACAAAGTTACAACCTAGGTATACAAATGCTGCCAATACAAAGATTGACACCATAATCTACTTCCAATTCAATCCATAAAATTATGAACATGGTAAAACACGCACAAATAACACATGGAACAATATTTCAACAGCATAAGCATAGCATCAATTAAGAGTTTATGTGCTCAAAGCACTTATGTATAGTTACAAGATGCCCAAGTTTTAGGAGTTTTGAATAATCATTATTGCATCCCAAAAATTAAGTTTGAGTGTGAAACACTTAAAAGCTCTTGAAAGTGCACGAACGAAAAAACCTTAAAGCAAACTACTCCTAAAGAAATAATAAATAAAAACTATTTAAAGTGACCTAAAAGTAGGCCCTCAACTCTCTTCTCAGAAATAGAAATCCCGAAAATAACAACTGCCATATATAGCATTGCTTAAAATAGCAACTTGATGCATGAACACCCTTAATGATTCTGAAACAAAATTTCACTCTCAAACTAGTGAATCCTTTGAAGAACTTAAAACCCTAACCACCATGAATTCATTGATGACTTCACCAAACCAACATTGATGGCTTGAATTTGGTGTCATCAATGGAAGCAAGGAAAATTTAGAGTTCTAAACCCTAGGTCTTTTGTCAATGATCAAAAACCTTCATGAGACAAATCATCCTTTTCATATTCTGGAAATCCTAATTATTTGTTCAAATCAGCAAACTAGATAACCATTATATAGGGTTTTATCCGGAATGAAAAATTGAAATTGAAAACACTAGGTTAAAAAACTTCCACAAAACCCTCCATAAATGATAAATCTGAACCATGAATCCTTAGTACACAAAACCATAAGTGACTACGCTTTATAAACTACAAATCTTTGTGTCAACCAAGCACTAGCTAGAATACTTCATAAAAATCACAAGATTTGAACTGAAAGCGCCTTTCGTTCCTCGCTGCCCTAACTATGACATATGTTGATACATGCATGAAAATAGGGATATGGAAATTGCCATCATTATCATTGGGAGATCTGCCAATATGGGTGACTGACAACTATTCACACCATTTCCAAAGGCTGGAAACCCTGCTATTCATCCTTCAAGAGCTTATTCTTTTATCCTTGACATTTGGATTTTCATCCCCTGCACTAAAGTGCACCTTTTTAGCATTTATGTCATCCAAATTATGTTCAGAATGCTCCAAACACCCATTCTTTATGCATCTATTACCCAATCTGATTATCAACCTTGCTTCCAACTGGTAAGCACCTCCTTTGGTCAATCTCTACCACTCCAACAAATAGACACTTTTGGGTCTTCTTGTTACTAAAGAAACTATGCTTTAGTCTCAATCATACCTACTATTCATGCTACTAAGACATCATAATCAAGCTCAAGGGTGCACTACAAATACATTTTCCACTTAAAAAACTCAAACATGACTTAGGCCCACTTTGTAGACATCTATGCCACTTGAACAAAGTTTGGATGCATATTTGGGCACTTGTGTCACTAAAGGCTAGCTAAATTGACTCAACCACATGCTTTTGGTGTCTTGTCACTTAATTTTGGTATCTTTGTCACTTAAGTGACTGTTCGAGTGCTCATTTTGATCATCCCTACCACTAACAGATGTCAATTTGTTCCTTAGGTGCACTTGGACCATACATGCCAGTTGAACACTGGCTAACTTGTGTATTAGGAGCCCTTTTTTGCTATGTTCACCACTAAAAGACTACTCTTGACATGTTAGGCACTCATTTTGTGAGGGCCAATCAGTTAAGTCTTTGGTTTTCTTTTTAAGGTTCACCCTATCACCAATTTCACCATTTGGGATGTGCCTTGCTACCCTAGGTGCCTGTTGCATTCATCCTTGCCTCATAAAATGGTGATCTCTCAAACAAGCACACTTTTAGGTTTGATTCCACTTAAAAACAATCTTCTACTCATAAGCACAACATCCTATCAATGATGCCACTTGAAACACATTTCTCATGCTTGAAGCATGCCATAAAAAAAAAATTACTACTTAAAAGGCCCTTTTGTCACCCTAGGCACACACTTCACTTGTCTATGTCACTTGAATAGCTCAACCTATCTAGGTGCACCGTCCATTCCTTCTTGTCATCCAAATGTGTTATCATATCTCTAGGCACCTATTGTGTCCTATCTCAACCACTTAAAAGACTTCATTCACCTTTCACAAACCTACTTAGGTTAGTGCTACTTTTTGTCTAAGACCTAGGCGTTGAGTATTTTGTCATTGATGTCAAGATGTTTCAGCTGGTTGCCTGTCTACATCAGTTGTTTACTTGTCTACTTTGTCAACATATTTTGCCAAATCATCCTTGCCATATCAGCAGGTTGAAAAGTCCAAACATTTGTGCCATGTCATATTTGACTTGTCAACAGTTCGAGCCATTTTAAGTTGAGACATAT
Organism: Sequoia sempervirens; assembly: GCA_007258455.2. Taxonomy (NCBI): domain Eukaryota; kingdom Viridiplantae; phylum Streptophyta; class Pinopsida; order Cupressales; family Cupressaceae; genus Sequoia; species Sequoia sempervirens. The sequence goes on along the minus strand of VDFB02381781.1, from coordinate 19,129 downwards.
CTTTGTGTAACGCCTATGAGAGAATATTAACGACTTCATGTTTTGGGGCTTCTAAATTAAAGTATATGTGAAAATTGATTTCTGTTTTGGGCAGCAGATTAAACACACTATCACCAGATTTATTAAAAAAAGGATGTCGTGGGAGTAAGAGAATTTTTGGTGTGATGACGGCTTCAATTGTTCTTATTATTATCATTTGCACTTTATTATTTGTTGTAACAGCTTCAGTGTTTTAATACCAACGACTTCAGGTCAGGTTTTTGTTGGCACATTTCTTTCACTATGGACGACTTGTTATTTATTGGCAACGGCTTGAGTTATTGAGGGCGGCTAAGCCTATAGCGTGCTAGTTCCTTAAGACATTTCTTTTTGCCTTATCGAATTTGATAGCAGCTCTGAAAACTTTATTTGATACAAATGTTTGAGAATTCGAGCAAATGATTATGAGTTGAAGAAAAAACGGAAGAGTGAAGGTATGGGGCGGCTCGAGGCTTATTGTTGAGTCTTCCATTTTCAACATTTATCAAGATACTTGTCGTCTATTGTGTTGGAGGTGAAATCTTGTGGTTATGGAGTGGCTAATGTATGCAGCAGCTAATACATGCCTTTGTGTCTATTATCTGAATGTATGCGATTAATTTGCGCCTTTCTGGAAGTGTAGTGGTATATCATACGTATGAGAGACATATCGCTTTTTGTTTTTGTGTGGCTGTTGGAGCGAGTGAAGGCATGGATCGTGTCGTGGAATTAAGGAGATTGCAGACCTCTTCTCATTTATGCAAAAAGGAGAGCTTGTGTGAGAAGTTTATTATTAGTCAAGTCTATTTTCTCGAGCAGTATGGTGTAATTGTAGTATCACTCTCCTGCACGTCTCTTCTGGCTGAAATGTTCCTTTTTGAGATGTTCTTACTCAATAGGGGAGTCTATGGGTGTCAGTTTTGAGTCTATGGATATCATTTCTTTTCAAGCGGCCTATGCTTATTTCATGTGTGACCTAAGCAGCATGTGTGTCACCTTGAGTCGTTTTTAATCAATGTTCCACGGAAACGCATTTCCCCCCCTATCTGGTCGTGTTTCGGAAACAGGGACATCTTGGGGACGAGGGGACGGGTACTTGGCGTTTCCCACCATCCCGCCACCGCCACCGATGCTCCGCCAGAGACGGGGAAACGTCTCCGCGTCTCCCAAGGAGACTTGGAAACGTGGAGACGTCTTCAAGTTTCCTTAAGAGACATATCCAGGTTTCCAAGTCTCCTAGGGAGACACACAAGCGTTTATCAGGAGGCTGGGAGAAACCTAGCCGTCTCCCGTCAAGCCCCACGTCAAAAGGCCGACATAACTCAAAAAATAAAATAAAATTTTGATTTTTTTGTGTTTTATGGTTACCCTAATTTGGCGTGGGACCCACCTCTTCCTCCAAAACAACAGAAAACCTCTTAATTTTATCATTTCAATCACATTTACAAAGACTGATTTTTTTTGCAGCCAGCTGAAGAGGGGGAAAAACAGTGAAGAAGTCTGATTGAAGGAGTGAAAAAAGAGATTGCAAGTGTGATAGGAGTGAAAGGAGTAAGAAGAAGAGGAGGAAGAGGATTCTACTTCATTTTGGAGAGATTTTTCAAGCACAAGGTAGGGTTTTTGAAGTTTTTTTCAAATTTCTTGTTGTTTTTGTTTTATTTTCTAAGTTTAAACTTGTTTTTTTTTTTCTTATTCATCTCAAAGACTCAAAATCAGATTTGATGTTGAATCTTGAGGGCAAAATGATGAAGATGAATGAATCATTCATCATTTTGCCCTCAAGATTCAACATCAAATTTTATTATTTAATATTTTAATTTTAATTTTTAAATAATATAAATTTATAAATTGTAAATTTTGTTTTCAAAATTAAAATTTCAAATTTGTATTTCAATTTGTTAAACTAGGCTGATTTTATTTTAATTTTGTGAAATGCAGTGTCACTTTCACAATGAGCACCCAAGACATGAGTGGGGATGACATGGAAATCCATTCTCATAGTGAACATGATTCAGATTTTGAACCTGAGAATGAGGGGGATGACCATGGGGATGATCCTGCAGCCCAATCTAGTTCCATGGCGAGTGCACCAGCTAGTACAGGTTGTCCCTTCAGAAGTTGTTGGTAGAGTATGCTAGGGGTCCTTTTGATCCGAAGTCTCCTCTAAAACAGTTTGCTACAAGAATACAAGGCACATCACATTCAGGTGGGGGAACAAGGAAGTGGAAGTGCAACATTTGTGGGACTGATTGGTTTGGTAGCATCACTCGAGTGAATGCACACTTTCTTTTTTGGACAGGAAAAGGTGTGGAGCCTTGTAAGTTTTTGAAGGAGCCTCAAAATATACATTATAGAATGGAGTTTAACAAGCTTTGGGGCATTCCAAAGGACACAAATATTTCAGTCCCTACTACTTTGACTGCTAGGGCAGCCCTTCAGCAAACCCATCATGTGCCACATACTTCTCAGACGGGAGGAATGATGTTTGGATCTTCATCCACTTCCACTTCTAGTGTCGCTAGGGGGACAGCCACAGGGAAACGCAAGTTGCAGACATCGCAGAGTAACCCCATAGCTAATATGTTTAATGTGCAGCTGAGAGATGAGATAGATGAATCCATTGGCAAGTTCTTCTTTGCCAATGGCATTCCATTTCATGTTACACGGTCTCCTTATTATAGGGAGATGATGGCTATGGTGGCGAAGGGAGGAACATCATATGTGCCACCAGGTGAGACGAAAATGAGGACCTCGATCTTGGATAAGTGCTATTCCAAGATCAATATTTTGATGGAGAAGATGAAGGCATGTTGGGTGGCATCTGGGTGCAGTATAGTTATGGATGGGTGGACGGACATTAGCCATCGTCCACTCATCAACATCATGGTCACATGTGCAGAGGGCCCATACTTCCTTAGAGCAGTTGATTGTACAGGGCATCGCAAAGATGTTGATTTTCAGTTTCATGTCCTCAGGGAGGCTATTGAGGAGGTTGGGCCACAAAATGTGGTCCAAGTAGTCACAGATGCAGCCCATGTGTGTAGAGCAGCAGGGAAACTCATTGAGGCAGCCTATAGACATATTTGGTGGACCCCATGTTGTGTGCATGCCATGAACAATGCACTCAAGGACATGGGGAAGATTGATTGGATTAGAGGAGTGGTCACCGATGCGAGAGATGTGCAGATGTTTATCTGCAACCACCACACTTCCCATGCACTCTTCAGGACCTTCGCGAAGGAGTTCTTGAAACCGGTGGAGACCCGATATGCATCATATTTCATTCTCTTGGAGAGAATGATTGAGTTGCAAGAGGCATTGCAACTCATGGTTATGACTAATGAGTGGAATAGGTGGGCCGAGGCCAAGACAGCACAGGGGAGAAGGGTGAAGGAGATAGTGAAGAGTGATGTGTTTTGGACTGATGCGAAATACATTGTCTCCATCATTTCTCCAGTATTCCAGGTTATCAGATATGGGGATGGGGATGCACCTAACCTTGGAGAGGTGTATGAGTGCATCGACTCTATGCTTGACCAGATGAGGGCTGCTGTGCAAGTGAAGGACCCCTCTCTAGCATTCTACAATGAGCACATCCGGCCAATCATTCAGTGCAGATGGGACAAGTTGAACACTCCTTTGCATATGGCTGCCTTTGCCTTGAATCCTAAGTGGTACATGGCTAGACCAGGTAGAGTGACACCGATTCAGGATGATGAGGTGAAGGCAGGTTTCTTTAGGTGCATAGAGAAGATGTATGATTCTACAGATGCCAGCACAATTCGCACTGAGTGGACCAGATTTGCCACTCTTAGAGGCTATTCAGATGCAGCAAAGGTGGATATAGTTTCTATGGCACAGGAGGACCCACTTTTGTGGTGGAATTGTCATGGTTCGAAATCTTTGACCACCACTCTAGCTATTCGTCTGCTATCCCAGGTTTCCAGTTCTTCAGCTGCTGAGAGGAACTGGTCTACATATAGCTTCATCCACTCTCTTAAGAGGAACAGACTTACCTCTAAGAGAGCAGAGAAGCTTGTGGCTGTACACAGTGCTTTGCGTCTCATGGACCGCAAGACAGTTGGTACAAGGAGAGTCCAGCGGCACGATGGGATGTGGAGCCAGAGGAGCCTTCACAGATTGATGAGGATGATCCTACCACTTCAGATGTAGGGCTGGTTGGTGTGAGCTTGAGGGATCTTGACCTTGTGGAGTCCAGCAGTTCCAGTGATGAGGAGTTTGTAGATGATTAGAGGCCTCCATTCACTACATTTTGAGTTTTGACATTTTGGCATTTTGTCTTTTCATTTTGTAATGCTACTCATTGTAATGATGAATCATGTAATCAATTAATCATCTTTATAGACTTTGTGATATCTCATATGACATCAAATATTCATATTTGGCGATATAATAGAAATCTCCAATTTGACAATTTCATTTGTCAAATTTTATTTAGCAATTAGCATTCAAGATATTTTCGTATTTAGATTTAGTATTTCAAATTTTGCCATGTTATAATTTTACTAATTTCCTATAGTTTCATTTTAAATGTAATTCTTATATTGTTATACATCTTTTCAAAACTAGTTTTTAAAGTACTATAAGTATATGTATAACTATATCAGCACCACCCCCAGCCACCCCCCCGCCGTCTCCCCGTCGTCCCCAAACTTAGGCCCTTTGTTCCCCCATCTCCGAAACGTGTCCCGGACGTCCCCCCGTTTCCCCGTCCCCGAGGCCCGTGGAACAATGTTTTTAATGAAGAAACCTTGATCATTTCTTTCTGAGTTGGCTTCTTTGTGCAAAGTTGAGGACATGTTCATGTGACTGTTGTTAAAAGTTTCATGAAGGTGCAGATTTCTATTTGCTGTATAAATCAGTCAAAGGAGTCACTTTTGTTCTTTGTGCTCCAATACAAGTTGGTGTCCTTTTTGGATGGCAATTTGAAGTTGCAAGTTTGTCAACGTAGTGCCCAGAGTGAGATTATAATGAAGCAGTGTTCAGTTTGTGATTAAGATCAGGTTGAAGAAGTTATGTGTTATGTATCAAGTATTTTATGAGTCTGAAGTTTGTGCTTCAACAACACTGGAGTCGGTGCTTCAGTTGATCGGAGTTGGTGCTTTGAGGGAGAGTTGGTGTTCACATATGTAAACAAGGTTGGTGCCCTTTGGAGTAATAAAAGCAATATTTTGTTGTGGTTTTTTTACCTGAAAGGGTTTTCCACGTAATATTGGTGTTCATACTTATTCATGGTGTTTTATGTTGATGTTAATGTTTTGATTTCTGATTTATATGGTTTTAAGTTTTAAAGTTTGAAATACTGAATCACCCGCCGCCGCCACCCCCTCCCCCCACCCCCCCCGCTCCTCTCAGTATTTTTTGTGTGCTCTTCACTAGGCACTTCTTTTGCTCATCATTAACATTTAAAACTCATATCTTTGCTCCCACGCACCTTTATCTACTCTTTGAATAATACTACCGATGATTGTGAAGAAAAGGAAATTTTTAGTGTTATAAATACATGAATATCTCATTGTCAAAAGATAGATCAGCCCACTTTGATTTTTGACATTTATCCCTCTATGAAGCTAGCCAACTCCTTGCCAAAATGCTTAGACCTACTCATTTCCATGTCCTATCCTTATGCATGACCCAATCATTGGATGAAACAACAAAGACAACAAGAAGGAAAACAAGCCTCTCAATTTCCACATCCAATACCTTGATTGATGACCACAAGAAGACAAAAGAAAATGCGGTCCATAAAAGCAAGTTTCATAGGGGTGCAACACAAAGTTAAAAGGTTATATTTATACCTTGTCATGGCCATGTGGATAAATCAGCCATCTTACATTTATTTGAGAATCAACCAAAGTAGTTTAAGCAACCTGTAATGGGTAGCTTATAGGATGGCTTTCCATTTTTTAACTCAAACTATTCTAAGATTCAAATCTTGTACTGTCATGTTTTATTCATTGTGCCTTTTCTTGTCAATTTCTCTTTCTCAATTGTTGAGGCCATTGTTCACATACTTGGACTCAACAAACCCCTAATTTTCAAATTAGCATGCTTCGTAACTTAAAAATATTTTTAAATTGTCACCAAAAACATCTTGCACCAAATGTAAAAACCCTAGGCAACTAAAACTACCCTTGAAACTTGCTATTTGCATGATTTAACTATGCTCAAGCTATCCTAAGGTTGTTATCCACAATTAAGTTGTTATTGGTCGACTTTTATCCCGTGCTCACAAGATTTATCCATTTGGTGACTTTGTAGACCCAACTCACTCAAATTTTTGTTTATGTCACCATTTAAGTGCCTAATGCAAGATTTTGATGCCCTAGTGGTCATTAAACCTTCCTATCACACAAAAATAAACACTTTACCAACAATCATATGACTATTGTCAACCTCCCATGCCCTAGTCATGCAAGTGACAAGTACAAATCGAGTAACTAATTTCCTGATTTCACTAACAAGTACTAACCAAGTCAATGAGTACTCAACAAGTATGCCAACTATGGTTGAGGCAATTACAAAAAACAAACTTCACAAACACTATACTTTGTTAGACCTTGGTTTGACTAGATACTCAATAAAGGGAAAATAAGAATGTCTATTCTTTGTAATCCTTATAAACAACAACCATCAAGGAATACAAATATTCAAAACTCAACGTTATCACAAGACTTCCCCATTAGAAGATCTTATCAATCACCAAGAGGCAAATGGCCTATGGGAGAAAGATAAGTTCCCTTAGTTATCTATACGAGTAAACAAAGTAAGAGTGTTTGGATAAAAAGGAACATCAAATTTTGCAGCTATATGAAGGTCTTGAATTAAACCTTTTATGGTATCGGAATTTAAAGCTCTGTTTTTGGACTGTTATTGCTTTCTCGTGTTTTTGATGTAAGAAAAAAATACACTTCAAATTTAACTTTCTTGCTCTCACATATAATGAGTCCCTAAACAATGTCAGTTGAAAGGCCCCTCCCTACAACATATCTATCAATAAAGCATTTGGAATGAACAAATTATGGCCATGAGGAAATAAAAGAACATACCGAGCATAGTGCCCAAAACTTTTGCCATGATGTCTCAATGTTAAGAGCTCTTTCCTTGTAGAAGTGGAATCATGTTTAATTCCAATATGCCCATGAATAATATCTATACAAAAAAAGGCCAACAGAAAATAAGATCCTACACAATTAAGCAGCAAATATAAATTAGACTTTCTGCTGTCAAAAGCTATCAAGGTCCAATCCAGACTATAGAGTCAACAACAATGTCGATGTATTCATTTATCCATACCCTTAACAAGCCACTAGTTCTACAAAAGAAATTTATCTCTAAATTCAATTAAGTAATAACTACAAACCCAGAACTATACATAATTTGCACATTTAATGCATTGATGCAATAGATCTTGAATTAAAACAGGAGATGACGAAGTGCACTCCTGCATTAATCATTTGGTTCCACAAATCATCTTAAAAATGACTTATTTATTGGAAAATATGAATCAGACCGGTGGTATTTTAGATTATATTCTATGAATATTGTATTTAGAGAAAGAGGTGTGTAAGTAGCAAAGTGATAATGTTATGATTCCAAACACAAAAGAATTATAGCAAAGGGAAAATCAACCAATACAGTGAGTAACTAACACTCTCAAGATGACTGGTCGACCCTACGTAGGACATTGCCTATGAAATTATAGCTGCTTGTCATGCTTGGGTGTTCTTGTTCGATACTACTCTCTGCCACAAATAACCCACCTAGGCATACCCCTAATTCTAAACTTGGGGTTCTTTCAAAGAGGCTTGCATTTACAATAAAAGAATGCATTGCCCCCTTGAGAAAGAAAGAAATTACAGTGATGTCCAAATGATCCAAATTGAAAAATGAGCAAAAGAACTGTTTAATCTTGGAACTCAATTGGCAGCTTTTCAAATTGATCTTGGATCCACCTACTATAGAAAAAAGAGAGATGGGATAACAATCAACATACTGTTCTCTCTTACACAACTTGCCTTGTTTTAATTTGCAAAAATTGTTTCAATTGTTAGCTAATAGAAGTAAGCTGGCCAAATGGGAGTTTCATATGGTCTTCATGTCCAACGTGGAAAGTAATCTTCTGGGAATGCAATTATGTTAGACATTTTTGGACCCAAACTGAGCATAGATTCAATTGTGCTTTTTAAATATCCAATCATTGGAGAGCAGCTATTTTTTTAACTCTTAGTTCTTTTAGAAAGTTACTCTACAGTTTTTGGCATACCCTTTGTGTTGACTACCTTATTTTTCCTTTGGAAGGTACAATAAAATGTTACTCTCAAGGGTTCCAAGAGAGTTTAGCACAATTGATTTTCATTTATTGAATATTCTAATTTGCGATTTCTCCTCCCACTTAATAAATATATTGTACAATGTAACATAGGACCCAATTTCAAATATTTGCCCTTGTTGCCTAGGTAGGAAGTGGAACATAAATATCCACAATTCTGTTTTTACAGTGTGGCATATGGCCTTGACATTACCATATAACCAATTGTTCATGAGGTAGTCTATCCATACTTCCCCTAAATGGAAATACCACATTACATTACATGGGTAAATGGATGTTAGAGTATGCAAGCTGCAAGCAGGCAAACTCGGTATGGACATCCAAGACTTGGATATGCAGGTGTGAGGTTGTGATTGTCTACAATGAATAAAAATAAAAATGCATATGGCAAAAAGCAACAGAATCAAGATTAAATTATAAATGTGAGATGCAAGATTAAAAGTTCAAAATTGAAAATTGCAAATGATAGTGAAATTTCTTAAGTTGGATATTAGGTAAATCAATGTGTCAACATCATATAGGATAGATGAATCAATTCAATGACAAAACAACATCCAAAAATCAATAATAAAGAAATTGTATTAAATTTCATGGAGGATCAACATAGGTCAGTGATACTTGAATGGTACAAGAAATTACAAAATCATGTAAACACATAAGTATGATAGACCCTTGAATATAGAGGAAGGAAAAATAATGAGTCTAGACATGAAAAATAAGGTTATGGTCAAAGAGGACCTTCAACATCTCAAATAGAAATATCCTCATCCACATCACCATCAAGAACAACGGCTAAAAGGACTGTAATTGTCTGTTTTTTCATGGATTAGGATCAAAAGTGAACTTTGCAAGCTCATCTACAAGACTCTCCTATAAACTATAGTCCTCAAAATCCACATTCATGTTAGTTGTATCTTTGACCTTTCTACATACAAGATTATTCATTATGTACTTTGCGTTACATTTAGTTATTATGTATTTATGAGCTACATGGGCAGTACATCATTATGTGGGAGTTATGAGAGAATCTTGATCATCATACATGGGAGGAGAGAGTTACATAATTAAATGAATTCATTTGCTAGGTTGGAATTATTTGATTTAGCATGTCGTGCTTGAGAATTAGATAGGATTTGGTCTGCTCTAATTTCTCCACCCATTTGCCTCACCTTGGGCCATGGGGTTTCCAAATGTGGCATTAATTTTATAGAGAGTGCTCATGTGAACTTTCTTTCTTTTTGTTGTTAAAATTTCTTTGAAGTTGTTTCTATTAATCTTATTGGCCATGCAATTCTTTTGTTTCAAGTATTACTAAATGCGTGACAATTTCTCACCAATATTTGCACCATACATGAAAAAAATTCTTGTAGTTTATATGGTGTGCAGGTTGTTAGGGGACTTGAACGACGTTGGTAGCAAAAGCGGCAAAATGGGTGTCCATAGTTATACCATTCTATGGTAATAGTTATACTCCATTTAAACTAACTAATAACTACAAATCCCAAAAAAATGGCTACTCTACCACCAAATTGGTTGCAAGCTTTAGTAGACATGATATACCTTGATGCTTTTGAGTTCTAACATTGGAAATATTCCATTGCTTTTTGGAAAACTATTAATGCTCGATGTTAGCATTTCAATTCGCACATTTTAGTGCAACACTAAACAAAACAAATGTGTAGTAGATTTGCTCTTCGAATTAGGTGTTACTCCATTTAAACTAAAAACCAAACCTAAACTACAAACATTTACTTTCTTATTTACAATCTTTATAGTGTTTTCTAGGGTGATTTTGAGTATTCAATACAGACTAACTATATAAAAAACCATCATTTTGCTTTCTTAATCTAGAACATAAGGCGATTCAACATGTCAACACTAGATAACAATTTTTTGGATTTTTTAATTGAAAAAATATCTAAAATTACACGCTTGCATTGTTCCACTAAATATAGAGATTGAACAATACAAGTACACATACAAACTGAATAGACTAAAACATATAAACATAATCCCTTTGGTAGAGTAAATGAAGGACTTAGTAAAAAGCCATGATCTCCAACTCCATAAAGACCTACAATACAAAGCTTGAAAATTTGGTAGAAGCTATTCAATATACCTTTAACACACAACTAAACATCTCAATAGACACTTAGATGAAAGATAGGCATAATAAATTCTATTGAGCAAATAAACATTCAAATACTCGATGAACAACAATTTCAACAATATGCGGGCTTGACAATTATCATTAGAAAACTAAATGCAAAATTACACTTATTTATATTGTTTTGTAAAGCTATTGCTTGAAAAAAAAAAACTTATTACAACTCTAAGAATGATTGAATGCATGAAATGCAATTTTTAGATGAATTAAAAAATAGTTAACTCTAGGCTATAGATAGTAAATGATAAAAATAGCATGACCTCCTCAAGAGCTAAAAAAGAAGACCACTAAAAATAGCAAATCCCAAAAGATGCTTTTCTCTTTGAAAATTGTGATGACTAATAAATTTCTAGATAGGCAACTCTAGATAACTTTGATAAGTCTATAACTTTTCCTCTAATCATGGCTAACCCTTTGAAATACCTTGAAACATTTTGAATCCTTCTAATAGGCAAGCACTTTTGCTTTACCCATCCATGCCGCAATACATTATAAAATGGATTTTTAACTAGTATTTTTTATTTCCTTTGTATAGGTGTGCACTTCATCACCAAATGCACACCTAATAATTATGATTTTTTTAATATCTAATTTTTCCTTTATATAGGTGTGCCCCTCTACCCAAGTGTGCACCTAACAATTGGATTTGAAAGTTTTCTTGGTGAAGTGCATGCTCAATCTTAGGCGTGCACCTAATAACTAGGTTTTTTGAAAATTGAATTTTTGCTCTATTGAGATGCCCCCTCACCCTAGGTGTGCACCTATACATCGAGCATTGAATTTTCAAAGTGAACTTGCCTCATTTATAAGCCACATCCCTCAAATCAAACATTTCCCTAACAATTGATGACAAAAAATACTCTTTACATAGGCACATGCTAGCCTCTAGGTGCACACCTAAGAATGGCCATTCGTAAACCAATCTATCTTTCCTTTATGAGTTGCACCCTCAGTCTCAAGGATGTACCCATACATTGGTTGAATTTCATTCATAAGGTGCATTTTCCTCAAGTCATATGCACCTATAAATAGCATGTTTCACTTCATAACATAATGTAGTGTTCCTTATCCTAAGTATGAGGATGCCTACGTCACTTTCTAGACTTGGGCAAGATTTCAAACTTTTGCATATTGGCATGCCTTTCGTTCATTCCCTACACCCTTACTTACCACTTCCTTTCTCTTTTGTGGGGCTTTGAACTTCTATATCCCCATTCACTTGGCACCCCAAATTCTAATCCCAACTTCCATGCTCACACATTTCGCTTCAAGCCTTTGGGGTTTTTGATGACAACCTACCTCTACAAATGTGCAAACAAAGTATTTTGACCCCCAAATACCCAAACCCCCATCATATTGCTCCTATCGGCATGTAAATCCCCAAAGCCCTATTATATTGCATCCTAGCACACTAGAATCTCATTTTCCAAATCCTACATGTTAAGCTTTCAAAGTATTATTTGCATGTTCTACTAACAAGCATTTCCCCAAGCACTCGACTTTTGGCATGCACTCTCACAAAACCCTTACCATTCAAACAAAGGAATTCAATGATCACAAAGGCCAACCAAGGAAGCCATTAGTAGAGCCAAATTTGATGTAAATTGGCAAGTAACTTGTCAAATAGCTCTCAGCACATATGGGCCCACACTAGATCTTCAACTCCTATATAAGGAAAGCAATTTCATCATTCTGGATCATCTTTTAGCATCACACCAATACACCCAAACCCTAATTCAAGCACTTGCGTTCAACTATTGGATCTAAGGATGAAAACCCTTGGATTTTGAGATTAAAAGACAGAAAACCTTAGGTTTCTAGAGGGCAACTCATACAAAAGTTGTATCAGCATTTCAACTCGGAGGACTACATTAGTGTTTTGGATATTTCAGTAGTTTGGTCATTTTCAAAATATCTTTGTAATTATTATAGTTTTGATTATCAACAAATATTTGTTGTAGCGAATCTATGTAACCATTTGAACGAAATGTGTGCATGAAACACTTTGTTCCAGCCATTTTATTTGTGCAAACCTCTTTTATTTTATGTGGCCATTTTAGATCTAAGCATTTTTATATGAATGCTTTGGTTCATTTCATTGTACTATTTTAAATTTGAGTAATTTATATGAATAATTTAGCTATCATTACAATGGTATCATAGCCTTGATCTTGCCAACTTGTAGAAAAACTCAATTTGTGAATGCGCTCCAATGAAAGCTCCAATGAAAGATCAAGCACCAAAGAAGGGAGCAAAATAAATTCCAAGAAATAAGTTTAAAAGAAGATATGGCAGAATAAGGAAGAGAAAGTACAATTTAATAGTTGAAGAAAAAGAAGAATTATTTGAGGGCATGATTAGCATGCACCAAAGATAGGATGGACTAACAAATCTAATGGTGAGTGCCTTGGATGGATTGTCAATTTACTTCATGAAATAACAAACATGCAATCACTGAATAATATAACTTTAGTTGAGCATCAGTTTTGCAAAATAAGCTTCAAATCAACTAACCTTCACAAATTATGTGCTCAATCACTTCTTCATAAGCTTTCGTGAGGTAGCTTTTGGAGATAAAATAATGACAAAATAGTCTTAAACAATTACTGCTTAAAACAATTCTATCCCTAACTACGAAAAAGAGGAAATAAAACACTTTTAAAGCAAACCAATTCTAAAATAATTAATAAAATAAAATTCTAATCTATATTCACCAAGGGTTAGCCCCTAGGAAATTTGAGTTTCCAGTTGGGTTTTGCATCGGGTTAGGATTAGTTTGGAGTCCTCTATATAAGATTCAACCCGAGTTAAGATTTTAAGAGATACGGATTGCATTATAGAACGGTGAACGGGGAAAAGAACAAAAGCGAGCGAGGCCGAGCAAAATGGCACTAGCGATGTTTAAACAAAAGTGGTTTTGCATTTTTTAATTATTTTATGCGGTTTATTTATTGCATGAGAAACCTAAAAGTGACCTCTAAACATTAAACACCCTGACTTCGAATTTTATTCATTTGTTTTGCAAACAAGCATTTTCATTCAAGAGAATTTGAGTTTTTCATTTTGCTTGTTGGATTGACCGAAATTCGAAGATTGATCATTGAAGAGCTCCTACAAGCTGATTGCATTGCCATTTCCCTCACAGTTGCAAGTGTTCATTGGCTGCTTACAAAAGATTGTTGAAGGATATTTTTTGCAAGAGGTAAGTTTTCTCATTTTTTGGGTTTTTTCATCCATTTTTTGTTTTACAGAGCATGAAACTTTGTTTATTTCATTTTATGATTTATCTATGTTTTTCGCACCATTTCTTCTATGAATGGCAATGCAAGATTTAAAAAGAGCTTGGCTTTATAAATCAATATTTTTGTTTTTCATTCAAATTTTAATGTGTGTTGTTTGCAAAACAAATTGCAGGAATCACAATGTCAATGGGTTCTACCGCCGACTCCGTAACTAAACCAAAGTTCAAAACAGATCCAAATTCTCCTCTATGGAAGTATGTTGAAATGATAAGACCAATTCCAGGTGGTGGCGGTTACATTTGGAAATGCAATGGATGTGAAGTTCAATATTCTAGTTCATACCACAGGGTGAAAGCACATTTGTGTGGCATAACTAGAAAAGGCATCAAGCCTTGCCCTAGAAAAGACAATACACCTATTCCACCTGAGATAGTTGCAAAATACATTATGGAGCAAGACGCAACAAATCAACGAGAAGCCCAAAAAGGAAATCACCCTTTATTAAAAAAAAAATCAAAGGGAATGCAGCCCCCATCAAATCCCAATATTGTGGTAGAAGACCAACCATTTATGGCCACTCCGGATTCTCAAGCTCAAAGTGCACAACCTATTGCAAACAAGAACAAAGGGGCCTTTGGAACTTGCATTTCAAAATGAGAGTAGAGCCATTGTCGACCAATGTGTAGCAAGATGCATATGTACCAATGGATTAGCTTTTAATGTTGTTTGTTCTCCATATTGGAAAGAGATGTTGAGAACGGTTAATGAAGCTCCAAAAGGGTACAAGGGCCCAGGTTATAAGAAGGTGTGTGGCACTTTATTGGAAAAGGAGGTTTCGTTGGTTGAAGATTCATTGAAGCCTATAAGAGATTCATGGGTTGAGACAGGTGTGTCCATTGTTTCGAATGGTTGGAAGGACTCAAGAAATCGGCCTTGATCAATGTTATAGCGGTGTCCCCTAAAGGGGCAATGTTTTTGAAAGCCGTGGATTGTAGGGGCAAGTAAAAGATGGACAATTTATTGTTAATATTCTCATTGCAGCCATTGAGGCAAATTAGGACCCTAGCGTTGTTCAGTTGTAGCGAACAAGCATAAAATTGTAAGCTGCGAGGGTTGTTGGTTGAGAGAAAGATATTCACATATCTTTTGGACACCTTATGCGTCCCATTCACTCAATCTTATCTTTGCAAAGATTGGGAATAAGTGCATGGATCAAAAGAATTGTATGCTAAGGTTGGGGACATTCGAGGATGTTTATCACCAATACGTGACTTCTCTCCGAGGATCTTTTAGATCATTTTCAAAATTAGACTGTGAAGGTAAGTGAACTAATATTTACATTTTCTAATTTTCATAATTTGATTGTGCATTCTAATTTAAATTTTTTTTTAATTTTTTTTTTTTTTAATTTGCAATAGCTTGCTGAGACCCGCTTTGCCTCTAACACAATTGTCTTGAGACGACTTGTGAAAGTTAGAGAGGCACTTTCTAGCACGGTGATTAGCAACAATTGGTCTATATGGAGGCAAAGCAGCACCGAAAGAGTAACACAAATTAAGAACATGATATTAGATGACTCATGGTGGGAACGTGTGGAGTATCTCCTTAGCTTAACTGAGCCCATTTTGAGTATGATTCGCTATACTGACATGGAAAAACCACGCATTGGAGAGATATATGATGGTATAGACTCAATGCTTGAGAAGATCAAGTGCACCATAAATGCGAGAGAGCAAGACCCTGAAGAAACTTTCTTCAAACAAGTGCAAACAATTGTTGAAGAAAGATGGAACAAAATGACAACTTCATTACACCTTCTTGCCTTTGCATTGACTCCAAAATACTACAGTAGTTAGATTCTTTCAGTGCTAGGAAGGCTTCCTCCATATAGAGATTTAGAAGTGGCTGAAGGGTACAAGGCATCATTTGTGAGACTCTTCCCTGATCAAGATTTGCGAAGTGTAGTCATGAATGAGTTCACTGATTTTGTGCACTCAAATGGTCTAGATGTTGATGCTCTTCGTGATAGGTTCTTAAAGGATGCTCATAGTTGGTGGTACTTCCATGGACAATACTTCCAACATTTGCAGCCCCTTGCAATCGAAGTTTTATCACAAGTAAGTTTAATAAATTTTCATATTTTACTAATTTTAGTTTTAAAAGTTTCATAATTCCATTTATAAATTTTTAATTGTTTACTTTGTCTTCATAGGTTGCTAGTTCATTCGCATCTGAGAGGAATTGGGTACATATTCAACCCACTCCAATAAAGCGCAATAAATTGCTCTCAAAAAGAACGGAGGACTTAGTATATGTGCATTCCAACTTGCGTCTCCTTTCACACAAACAACGTGACTACAAGGAAGGGGAGACAAAGTTGTGGGATATAGAGCCAAAGGATACTGACTCGGATGCTTCCACTTCCCACCATATTGCATATGAGGAGTCGATATCCAACAGCAGCATGGAGCACAGTGCTAGTGCTAGTAGCCAGTGCCATTGGCACCTACTTGTGATTCATCTAGTCTCCCTACTTCATGTCTAATGTCAATGTTGACATTGATATGAATGATTTAGAGAATCCATTTGATGATTAAAACTTTAAAAGTGTTGTAATATTGAACTTGAAGTTTGAACAATAAATATTTATCATGCATGTTTTGAATGATATTCAAGTTTATGGTGGTTTTGTTGTTTATATGATGTTATGTGATACTCTAATACTAATTCATGCTTCTAGGCTGCATATTTATATATATTTTTATTTTTATATGTTTTTTGTACTAACGAACCCAAAATGAACCAAACCCACCCTCAAAAAAAATTAGCCAAACTGGCGAACCGAACACCCAAACCCGAGCCCAAATCAGTACCGGAACCGGCAACTTAGAGTCTAATAATAGGTTCATATCTATCTGCCTGAAATAGCCATTGTTGATGACATAAAAACTTTTGGCTCTTAAGTAATTCTCGAAAATCTAAAGTAACTTGGCCTTGAAATCCTGATTGAATCCTTTGGAACAAGGCAAACTCATTCCTAGAGCCTTTAAAAGTTGCTGAAACCTCATGAACAATAAAACTTGACAAACATTCCTATTCCAATCTTGACGCTCTGAAACTAGAAACCTCAATCTTGATCGATTCTTCCACTTTCATAGCAGTATGTTTTTTGAAAATTTATTTAGAAGTCCACTTCTGACTGCTCAGTAGAGATAAACTTACAATCCAATATTAAACTCGCACACAGCTATACAAAACAATTGGTCACAGCATAACAATTCAAAACACTTACAATAAAA
This sequence comes from Sequoia sempervirens, assembly GCA_007258455.2. Classification (NCBI taxonomy): domain Eukaryota; kingdom Viridiplantae; phylum Streptophyta; class Pinopsida; order Cupressales; family Cupressaceae; genus Sequoia; species Sequoia sempervirens. The sequence continues at coordinate 2,050 of VDFB02381781.1, read as the reverse complement.
TTAAATAACCCATGATCAGACCTGTAGCTGGACATACGGCAAAAATTGAACAGCATAAAAAATAATTCTGAATTGTCTAATACAAAAGAAATAAAAAAGAGTACCAGGGCAATTGATTTTATAGATCTTACACCCTCAAAATATATATAAACATCCATGCTGGGCATAATAAAAACTGCAGATTGGACCTTTTAATTAATAGCATCTACAATCCCAAAGAGACAACTCCAAAAATCAGCAACTAAACTTATAAAAAGACTCCTATTCATAGACATCTAAACCAGAAATGTAAATAACAACCTAAAATTAGCCTCTAAAATCAGTGACCCAAAACCAATTGAAACCTCTTATTTGAGCCTCCAATGCATAGCTAAAAATGGCTATCCAAATTCACTACTAAACTCTTCTAAATAAAGACTTTCACTGCTGCACCAAATCTGGAACTGACTTCTATTTTTGGTTGACTACGAACTATACAATCAGCAGCATTTGAAATCATTTTTTTTCTGGATAGTAAACATCCTGGCAACTTGAAACAGCACCTACACATACCTTAGGATTTGAATGAAAACTGTAGTACAAACATGCATCATCACCATGAATTTTCCAGCCCAACTAGGTGCTAAATATGATGATACCTTGATGAAATGAACACCCTTAATCACCATTCATGAAAGCTGGCCTATATGCTATTTGAAGAGCCTGAAACCCTTGTCATGTAAAATCAATTTTGAGTATTCCACGAGGACGTGTCCCCCCCCCCCGAAAAACCACGCGCACCCAAGACGGGGACATTTCCGAGACGGGGAGACGCCTGGGAAATGTCCCTCCGCCGTCCCCCCGCCGTCTCCCAAACGTTTCCTCCTGGAGCGAGACATTTCCCTGCCATTTCTGGTAGGGAGATGCCAAGGAAATGCACAGGAGACTTACCTACGTCTCCTCCATATGAGAAACATCTCCTCAAAAAAATAATAATAATAAGTTGTGTTAAAAAGTTTAAAAACATAAAAGTTTATAACCTAAAGTTTTTTTTGTTGATTTTTTTGCCTTATGAGTCTTCATCGTGTGACTAGAGCTTCCGCAGAGAACACTAAACAGGAGATTTGCGTTTGGAGTTTGGAGATCAAAACTTACAGTCAGTAGGGTTTTTCGACTAGTGCATTCAACTCAGGGTTGAGGTATTTTATTTTTCTAAGTTTTCTAGGTTTTGTTTTGCCGGTTTTTTCCTCCACCCTCTGTTTTGGCTCCCGTGTATGCAAAATGTGGAAGCACTAGCCGCGCAGCTTCTGCAAACCCTGCGACCATTGCATTCCATGAACAGACATCTCTATGAGGCATCCAGTCAAAAACTGCGCGGCCCAACACTACGTTGCCAATGCTTCCACATTTTGCATACACGGGAGCCATAAAAATTTAATAAATTAATAATTATTATTATTATTTTTAATTTTTAAATTTTTTTAAAATCATAAAATGTATAGTGTACAGTTACACCTGCTATTTGCATTTGCTTGAAAGTTCCTAAAGCTTTTTACAGTCCAGTGAGTCCACTATTTTGAATGCATCCATTCTATGCAACTACATATCCTGCAATCATTGCATTCCATGACATGACATCTCTTTGAGCCTTGAAGTTGAGGCATACTGTCAAAAAGTTCACGTCTTGTCTATGCTTCCACATTTTGGCATTTTGCATACATGTCTACCAAGGTATTTGCAACTACAACATTTGAAAAAATTCCTCTATACTCAGATACTGTCAAAAAGCTCACAACTTCACACTCACAGGCAAAGTTCGGCTTTACACCAGCCAGTTGCATTTTCAATGTTTCATTTTATTTTTTTCCTGAAGGCTGAAAGTTTCTAAAGCCTCTTTAGCAAATCCATTTTGTGCATATCCTCCAATCATTGCATTCCATCTAAGTTCCCAGTTCAGGTACAGATTCAGATGCAGGTTTGGGTTCGGGTTCGACGGTTCGGCAATTTTTTTTCCCTAGGGTACAAGTACAGGTACGGTCGTACTATATATATATATATATATATATATATA
>VDFB02381780.1:0-166840 GCA_007258455.2 Sequoia sempervirens | reverse complement strand
GGAATAATCCAAAGGAATACCTACAAGTCTTTTGTTTTTTTGTCATCTCACACATGTGTGAGGATGGCTTATTTTTTAATTCCTTTATTAAGGAATATTTGTAACCACCTCCTTAAGAGGTGACACTTTGCACACACATAGATGAATGGTGGCATTCATTGAGTTGGGAGTTACATTCTAACTCCTTCTTCTCACCTCTACTTATTGAGGTTCCTCTCCTCTCATTGTTCAAGATTCAATCAAGCGAGCTAAGGCCGAAGCTCTCTCTCTCTTTGTATTATTCTTTCAGAATTTTGCCTCCATTCATAATATTGGGGTTTTTTCTTATCTTTTCCCCTTAAAAAATTCTTGTTTCTCTCTTGCTTTGGTGGTGCTTGATTTGGCTACTTCAATCTATTTGGTAATCTCTTTCCTTCAAACAATTACTCATTCATTAGTACTTTCCATTGCTCTTTTCTATTTCCTTTCAACATCACTAAAAATATCCATCCAACCAAATTTATAAATTCATCACACAAAATATCCATCGTTCACCAAATTCATAAATTCATAACTATTTAAGATCATTTTCTTAATTTAGAAACTATTGCGGATCTCTATTGCATCTCTTCATTTCTTTGTGTTTTCCTTTTCAAAATCGAAAGTTATCCTCTCCTCTAGCCATTTTCGATGCTCATCTAAGATCCCATCCATAGCCCTAACAACATCAACAAGGGTTTGCATGCTAGATGCAAACATCCTCACAGGTGGTGTGACACATTCTTCATTTTGAATAATGTTTATTTGATCTTGGACGGTTCTAACATTGGCATTGATTCCTGCTTGCAAATGAGCACCATCAATTTAGGTGGTGGAGGAGGGGGGTTATGAGGTGCAGTGGGTGGAGGTGGAGGTGAAGGTGGTGGAGATGGATGGCGTGGACGTGGATTGAAAATATTATTGAATCGATCCATGTGATCTTTAAGATATGAGTGAACCTGCATAAGATTTGTAATTTCAAAATGTAAGATACATGTTTAAGAAATACCTTTAAACCATTCAATATAAATGGTCTTTAATTGAATACAAATGATATTATATGTAAGCCTCATTTATGTCTAAGACATGTTACTTGAATGAAAATATAATTAAATATTAATATAGGACAATTGATGAATGCTATATGGTTTATGATTTAGAGTTTAGGATTTAGGTTTTAGGGTAATATGATGGCTTAAGGGGATCTATGTAGTAAGGTCCTAGTAAAAAATGACATGGATTTTAAGTGAATAAAATTTGGTCAAGAACTTATTTGATCCCCTTAAGAAATGTCATATTAGGACCCCTTAAGAAATTGATTTACGATTTAGGGTGTCATGATGGCTTAAGGGGGTCTATGTGTAGTGAGTCCTAGGAGAAAATGACATGGCTTAAGTGAATAAAATTTGGTGGAGTTTCCCAAGGCAACCAAATTTCATTAAGAGCCTAAGAAAAAATGATGGCTTTAGGGTTTAGGGTTTAGAGTTTAGAGTTTAGGGTTTAGGGTAATAGGATAGCTTAAGGGGATCTATGTAGTAAGATCCTATGACAAAATTACATGGCTTAAGGGAATGAAATTTGGTGTAGTTTCCTAAGGAAACCAAGTTTCATTTTAAGGTCCTAGGACAAAATGAATGCTTTAAAGTGTTTAGGGTTTATAGAACTTAGGGTGAAGTTTTGGTGCCCCTTGGAATATAATGAACTTGCAAGTTAGTTAAGAACATTTTCTTGTGGAATATTTGATTGAGATAGCTCTTGTTTCAACTGACCAACCTAGATCATGAAATCTCATTCATATTATAATCTTGCACGATCTTGTTATTGTTAAATTTGGTTGCCTTGGGCAACTTCACCAAATTTTGAGAACTTCTTTGATCCCCTTAAGAAATGTCATATTCAGACCCCTTAAGAAATCAATTTATGATTTAGGGTGATAGGATGGCTTAAGGGGATCTAGATGTCTATTGAGGTCCAAATTTAGTCATAGTGTGACCTCATGTTAAAAATGAATCAATCTATACATATCACAAAATAATATACATGTATCAAAACAAGTAAAAATTTCCTCCTACATTAGGGGATATCAAAATAAATACAAAATATTTTAATAATTATACTTGTAATCACTTATTAATAAATTATATATCATACATAATTTTAATCACATAATAAAGGAATAAATATTCATATGTAGAAGATACAAAAATAAAAAGAGGCTACTCACATGGATCTTGATCCTTCTAGGAAGTACCTAGATTGGTGTATTTCATGTAGGACTCTATGTAGGTGTTGAGACCTTCACAGGTCTCTCCTTGTATATTTTCAACAATCGCACCCACTCCCTCTATAGAATTATTTCCTTTCTTATTAGAGTTCTTTTAATCTTCTAAATTGACCTCTTATTTATAGGAGCATAATATGAATCCTCCTCCTCTCTCTATTGTAATAATAGCCTAGTTCCTCCAACCTATCATCATGTACCTCCTCCGTTTCCCATGTAATAGATACCTTAGGTGTTAAATGGTTCCATCTTGGTCTCCTTATTGATGCATTTCTATCCTTCCACATAAATCTATATAGTATCAAAATATAGGTAATTTTATCGTTATCATCTCCCTTAACTGCTAAAGAACCCATTATAATGCTTGAGGATGGGTGGATTATTATCTAGGAGAACATCTTAAAAATCCTATAGAGGTCATGCTATGTGTTTCTGAATACATATATTCCCATACAAACCTCTTTCCATGTATTATCAACTCTCCTATATAATAGACACCTTACTATTTAAATTTCATATGATATATACCCAAGTGTTTCCAATTGAAATTGCTATAATTATACTTTTATGGTATTCTAGATATTCATAATAGTTTTCATAAATATACCAAATAGACCCATTCTTGATGTTGAACCTACATAATTTTAGGTATCTCCAATGAAAGAAGTCACCCATATAAATCTCACTCATGCTCTCCTATCTTGTGGATATTATAGAATTTCGTTTTCTTCCAATGATTTAGATCCCTATTGCACATGTCTAAGTGTCATAGACAGTGATCATCCACTCTTCATAAACTTGTAGAAACCAAAACATTTTATATTATGTGTTTAAATAAGTGAAAACATTACAAAAAGCTCTACTGAATGGTGATAACAGAGGGTTTTTTAAGGCAACCAAATTTCATTTTAAGGTCCTAAGACAAAATTCAAATGCTTTAGTGTTGAGGGTTTAGATTTTACAGTTCAGGGTTTAGGGTTTAGGAAACTGAGGGTCAAGTTTGGGTGGCTCTTGGAATAATTTGGACTTGCTAGTTAGTGCCAATTGGAAATCGATTGTACGTGCTTGGATTTATGAAATTTTTAACTAAATTTGCAAACAAACATTGATAAAATTTATGAATTGTAACTATTCTTTAACATATTGTTTTCTAATCTAATTATAATTTAACATTGAAACTAAAGTTTAACATATCATTTTCTCCACACAATGCAAATTAATTTTCTTGAGCTCGAAATTACCTAGTTTTCAAAATCAAAATGATTTGTTTGATTTCAATTTAGGGTTTTAGCAAAAAAATTTGTTCCAAATCAATTTAGGGTTTCAATTTCTAAGAAATTAGGGTTTTTAATGCAATTTTTTTGTTTCATTTCAAACTAGGGTTTTAAATTCAATTTTTTTCATTTGATTTGAATTTAGGGTTTCAATTTAAGATTGATTAGGGTTTCTAAATGCAATTTTTTTATTTCATTTCAATTTCTAGGGTTTTGAAATGCAATTTTTTTGTTTCGTTTCAATTAGGGTCTTCAAATTATTATTTTTTGTTTGTTTTGTTTTAATTAGGGTTCTCAAATTCATTTTTTTTTGGTTTGATCAAACAATTTAGGTTTCAAAAGCTAAATTTTCTTTCTAAAACACAATTCAAGGTTCATTTTTTTCATTTCTATTCATAAATCTTCAAGTTTCATTGCATTTTTTGATCGATTTCTATAATTAGTCATTTCTACTATAACATGAAATAAAATGCTTAAAACGTTAAATAAATTAAAAAAATATGCTAAAATCAGTTATTCTATTCACAATTTCAATAAAAAATGAAAAAATGCAAACAAAATGGGCATGGGCAGGTACCTGGATCTATTTGTGGAGGTTGTTGTCACCTGTACTCGGGATCCCGTCTGTTGTAAAAATGTAGTTAGTTCATTTTTAAAAAAATAAATACCAATATAAAATGCTATCCCAAATTGTTCAAAATGGGATCCCGATTTTTATAAATCAGGATCTTGTTTCGTACTAATCGGGATCCCGTTCCTTCTCCATCAGTTCAGGACCCTTCAATAATTGGAATCCCAATTTTTAAAAAGTGGGATCCTATTTATAAAAATTGGGATCCCGTTTTTGCAATGCCAATTTCATTTTTTTGGCTAAGGAAAAAACTTCCACATTTCGTGGACTCAACTTTGTGCACTTACCCAAAGGAAGAGGAAGTTGATGAGCTCACTCATGAGCTTGAGGTGACTATGGACTCGTTGAAGAGCACCCAGAAGGTCCTTCAAGAGTCACAAAATAGATACACGAGCTTATCATGGCGTTGATTTTGGCACAGTATTCACCTTCTATAGTTTCAGATTAGGTTTCTATGGCAGTAGTTGGTGAGAAGCGTATATCCATGAATTATGGTTGTGAGCAGGTTGAGAATGTGATTACATCAATCATAGTTATAGGTGCAGTTGATATAGATGGGATGAGTGTATTGGTTGAGAGTTGCAGAGAACCACATGTTGCACCAAGTTCTCCTAAGGATAGTCCCATGATAGATGATGTAGGGCAGGTTATTGATAGCTCTTGTGACATAGTAGTTGATTCTCCAAAAAATTGTGTGACAAAACATGACGCTACTTCATCTTCTTCACAAGAGATATGCAAAGTATCATCTAGTTGAGAGATTGGTTCTTATGTTGATTTGTTTCCCTCTCTTGGAAGCAAATCAGTCATTTCATCACATATAGTTGATTATCATCGGCAGTCTATTGATCCAATTTAGGAGCATGATTCAATTTATTATTCTAGGGACTTAGAGATGGATGATTCAGATCAGAACAAAGTGGCTGTGTAGTTTGTGAATAATCCATTATTTGAGATGGATGGTGGTTTGACCTATGATAATCCACTCTTTGAGTTGGAAGTCGATCACACTCTTGATGCTAGTTCATGCTTGAGCATTAATAATAGTGTTTCGGATGTTTCTAGTGCATTAGAATTCCAAACAAGGCTCACAGAGGAGATTTCAGAGGTGTACATGGTGAGGAGTGTATACATTTTTTCATTTGATCCTCATGTACATGATTTATTTCAAATGCATAATTCAGTGGCCCATGTGATGGAAAGCTTATATGATAACTTACCTTGCTTAGAGATTGGAAACAAATACAGGTAGAATTTTTAGTTGTTTCCCTTTGAGGCTCACACTCATGTGACACCTGATGGAAAGTTTGAGTTGGGACAACCTTATCAGGAGGAGATGATTTCTTCTAGGACTTGCACATTGGATGTTGGTGATGGCCTAACCTCTTTCTAGGGAGTAGATGGAATTCATGATGATATTCTTTTCAATCCCGTAGTGAATTAGGGCATTTGCAGTTGCTCTCTGAGGGAGGTCTTGATGACATGAATGTAGTGAGTTGTGAGTCTTCTTCAGATACTACCAGCATAGGAGGGAGTACACATGACTATTCAAGTTTTTCCTTGGGGTAGTTAGAAGAGTATCATCTCGATTACATCTTGTGGTGTGCTCATTAGTTTACTTTCATCCCACATACAAAGGATTTGATGAAGTCTTTGATGGCACAAAGAGGTGGGTTGAATAAGGAGTGTTCTAGTAAGCTTTGTTATGACTTGTTTCTGACCTCAGATGGTGATTCTGAGTTTGGCAGGTCTTCTAATTTGTTCTCTCATGATGATTATCATTTGATTAGAGATTTGGAGACTTGCTACATTTTGGAGATAGGGGGTATCAGAGTGGCACAACAAGAAGCGATAGGTATTGGCTTTCCAATAGTGTGGTTGCATCGGATTCACCATCATAATTTTGGGATTGAGTTGATTCAGTAAGTTTAGTTAGTTGTGCTGGTGTTATAGGAGCTGAAATTTTGTGATATCAGGGACATTACACATATCTTCCCTTGGCATCCAGGTAGGGTAGAGTTTTTCTTTGCTACTGAGATTGCTTGGGGACAAGCAATTTTAGGGAGGGTGGACTATAATGTTCCCATTTTTATGAGCATTATTTTGTAGAGGGTTTATCCTATTCCTAACTCTTGTAGGCTAAGGAGCTTGATTAGAGGGTCTTTGTGGCAGTTACCTAGTTGGAGGTTGGATTCTTTCATGGATTCAGGGGTTATACGGAGGTTTCCAATTGTATATTGAATGTTTAAAAATATAATGTGTTGGAAAACATATTGTTTAAAAATATATTGTGTTTTCCATATGATATGATGTTATGATGACACTTTATAAATTATATTTTTATATTATAATAAAGTGAAATTATAAAATATTAAATAAAATAAAAATTAAAGTATGTGGTGAAGAAAATATATCTTTTATGCCACATTGGCAAGAAAAGTGTGTGAGACCTCCAAGAAAAGTATAAAAGGATATTAAGGGCTCATTTTTTATCATCCAGGAAATTGAAGATTGCATTTGATGTTTGTGGACAAGCGTAGGGGGTTTTGAAAATTTTCTATTTTGGTCTTTAGGAATGATAACTCCCATTGATTAGCATAACTGAGGTGGTGAAATATTCCTCTGAAGAGTTGTAGCTAAGAGGAAGATATTATAGTCTTTCTAATTGTGCTTCACTGGTGGCCATAGGCCAATTTTTTTGAGGATATTTTTCATTTTTAATAGAGATCATTAGTGGCATCATATTTGCATCATCTAGTAGCATTGAAGATATATTGAAGGAGTGTTGAAGTCTGATATATATTTGCAGAAGTCTGGTATTAAATTACAGTAATATTAGGGCACCATGAAGGGCCCTGATTTTTCTTGTGGAGGCTTCTAAAGGAATCTATTTCACTTCCTATGCTAGGGCGCTCCATCCTTGGGGCCTATGATTTGGTTTGCATTCCATAAAGGAGTCACAAAGGATGTATATTATTTATATATTTGTATTATTCTTCAAAATAGGGGCGGTTGGTAGAGGGCTTCAATTTGAGCTTGAAGGACCTATTCTTTGCATTGGATTGGTTGCTTCTTCATCTCCACATAGGGTGATTTCACAGTTAGGTTCCTCATGTCATTTGTAGTAGTTAACTTTGTCAATTGTAATCATTAGTGTTGTTGTAGATTGTTATCTGACATCATACTTGGCATTGTATTTGCATCTTCATTGTGAGCTAGGAGTCTTGACGAATTCATGTTATATTGTACTTGGGTTTGTATTTGAATAAAGGAGTTACAAGTTGCGAGTCTTATATTCAATGTAATGATCATTTAGAATAGCATATTAGTATGCATTCCAAGTGTTTGTGAAAGTGACAGCTGGCTATAGGTGCATGTTTTTAATATAAAGTCCATATGTATGCCTTCAAAGACAAAGCTGGATTGCATCTTCATATTAGATCATTTCCTAGATATTGTAGTGATTTTTTACAAGCATTTTAACTCCATTTTGATACTATAACAAGCCTTTTGAAGACAAGCAAGCAAACTAAAAATTCAAGAACAAGTAAGGAGTTTGTAAGTGCAGTGTTTGAAAAAATTCCTTGAAGCAAACTTAGGCTAGATTTTGTAGGGAATTTCTATAGTGGTTTAAGAAGTTTAAACATTGACATTTTGGTATATTCCCTCTGCTTTAGGTGAAAAATCCTAAAGTGATAGAAGGTCATAGTAATCAAGATCTTTGTTTTGAATTTTTGTAACCCTTATGATATTCCTTGAGGGAAAAAATTTAGATCAGAAGTAGCAAGGGATATTACATAGTCTCTTTCAAGGTCATAGTACAATTGACTATAGTTTAGCCAAGCACAAAGAATAGTTATTGGCTCCATAAGGCCAATATGAAACTAATACAAAATCACATGAAACAATAGGTGGATAATAATTGGATAGAGTGTACCTTTATCACTGGTGATTGATTATTTCTACATCTCTAGCTATATAAGTAGATGCCATTATCCAAGGAAACTTGAACCATAAGTTAGGTCCAAAATTATATGGCCCTTATCAAGTGATGAACACATTGGTGAGGTGGCATACAAGTTGAAACTTTCATCCTCTTCTTAGACCTACCTAGTTTTTCTTGACTCATACCTCAATAAAGTGATGGGGATTGGTGCTTTATTCCCAATAGAACTACCAACTTTCTACAAGGAGGGATACACATTTTTGAACCTAAGATTGTATTAGACAAATGCATGAAGGACAAAGCAGTTTAAAGGGAAAGGCAATGTTATGAATCTCATTCTACAATATAGTATCTAGTATTAGTCAAGTGCACATGCTTTGTAACTTGGCATATGTAATATTAAATAGAGGTATGGATGAAAGTGCTTTGCATGTCATCCCACTATTTGGTTAGAATTAAGTAATTATTTCACATGCATTGGATGTTAGTAATTGTCTTTAGTAAGAAAAGCATCTATTGCAATTAATTTTCAAATGAAAAGGGTTAAAATTAAAACTTGTGTCATGCTTTAGGTAAATTTAGTGTTTTGAGTGAAATATTTTCCTTTAAAATATTCTCAACCAAAATAATGGTGAATTTTATGGTGAGTATGCAAATTTAAAATTTTCACCCAATAGTGTTTGAACTACAACACTGGGTTGAAACTCTTTAGCATCCAACCATACACAAAGGTACAATTTAAAAAAATATTGTTGCTAGTTTTAGAAGAAACAAGGATCCAAAAGTACATTGTTACCAATTCTTCTAACAGTTTTTCCAAAAAAAAACTCTATATTTGTATAAATTTCTTCCAATTTCTTTAATACATACATGTATGAAGTAATTTACATCTTAAGTTTAATACACATTGATGACTAGATTTAAACAAAGAGTTGATTCCATATTACAAAAAATATAACAAAATTCATTTTAGAAATAACCAAAATATGATGCATTAGAAGTGGGAATCCTTTTGAAAATGATTTACTTTGTTTTATTTATGATAAATAGTTAAGACATAGATCTATCACATTTTTTACATTTTTAATAAACTTGAATTTAATAATTTTTAAAAAAACATATAATTATTAAAAATGATTCTTTTCTTTTTCATACGCTAGATATTTATTAAATGAGAAAAAAATATTTATTATAACTTTAAACCTAGTTTTTAAAAAATATTAATAATTTTATTATACTTTTAACTTTGTAAAAAACAATATCCAAATAAATTGCACTAAATAACACACATTCAATTAATTTATACTATTTTAAAATCCAAAACAAATAGATAATTTTCTTACAAAATTACAAATATATGCAATAAATTAATTTTTCGATTTTACTTATTAATTTTATTAAATAATATTTTATTAAAATTACCTTAGTCTCTTTTCATTTATTTCTGTGATAGAAAATAGATAAGATATTTTTTATAATATTATATTTAAATTTAGAAAAAGTAAGGTAGTTAAACTATTCTTTTTTTTTTAATGAAAGATTAATTATATTATGAAATTATATGTAGATAGTAAGTTAAATTAAAAAAATACATTTATTTTAAATTTTGTTAGTATTAAAAAAATTATTAATTTATTTATTACATATATTTGTAATTTTGTATGAAAATTATCTATATATTTTGAATTTTAAAATAGTATAAGTTAATTGAATGCATGATATTTAGTGCAATTTATTTGGATATTGTATTTATAAAATTAAAAATATAATGAAATTATTAAAAATTTCAATATATTAAATTATTAAATTTATAATATTAATAAAATTGAAACTAATTATAAAATTAAAAATATTATTAAAATTGAAACTAAATATATTTTTTTAAATTAAAAAAATTATTACAGAAATGAACTACTTTCTACTAAATTTAAATACTTTCACTTCTAAATTTAAACATAATATATAATAAAATAAAAATAATAATTCTAAATTAAAATAAAACAATTCTTAATTTTTAATAGTGGATGGAGGATGAATTTTCTTTTTTATACAACAAGGTGTCTGCGGCCCAGCAGCTTGTATCTTGGGTATCTGGGTGAGCTGGAGCTAGACTAGTCCCATGTGGGTGAGATCCCCGCCCACCAGAAGTCCCACCCTCTTAAATACCAGAGCCGAGTCGAACCCAAGACAAATTATAAAGAATCTAATAAGGAGAACAATTGTAATAATATATTATTCAATAAAATTAACAACAAAATGGAGGTGAATGCCTAATGTCTGGTAAGTGAGAATCCATCAGAATGATTCTGAAACTGAAGGATCACACCAGGCATCATCCTCCGAGGCAAGCGACTCACAGGAATTGGTGTTAAGGGTTTGGGACTCAAGATGCCTGCGTAAACCGTCTAAGAGTAAGCGTCTATAACGAAGCGGGTGAGAGAGAGTGGTTTTATATATTTTTCTGGCAAAGAGACAGGCCTGGAGGACCACTTCTATACCAGGCAAAGTAAACCCAAGAGTATTCAGTAGAAAGAAGACGGCATCAAGGGGTGATGAGCAAGGGAAAACATCACTGAGAATATAGGTCTTTATATCTCTGGTGGACCGCGGATTTCCTGTTAGAATAAATGACCCTTTATCACTTATCGGTTTGAAGACTCTAAGGGTAAAGCCATGGATATCATTTGTTGGGATTCCAGGGGCCGATATGTTCACCCACCCGGTGCTTATCAACATTTTTTCCGTTTCGCCTCCCTCAACAGGATTTCGTGTTTGATTCTCTTTAAGCCTGAAAACATAGCCCCATAATTCCTCTTTAGGAATAGGCAAGATATATTCCAATGGTAATATGAAAGCCTTTATACGGCCATCCATCTCCTGCTGGATATCTTGATGTTCTCTCTGTGCTCAGGGAGTAGGAGATAGATGAGATAGAGATGAAGCATTCCATTGCTTTTATAAATTTTTTTTCTTCGTCTCCCAAGGAGCTGAAGTGTAATGTCACAGATTTATATAATATTATTGTAATGCTGAAATTAGCATAGTTCTCCAGTAGGATAATTTTGTTGTGAAAAGTTGGGTTCTTTTTCTTATTTTTTTAATCTATTTAAATTTGTTTAATTTATTGGTTTCATTATTATGTTAGAATGGATATATATTATATGTCATTTTATGAAAAAGTGTTGGTCTTGTGAATCAAGTGTTGTGTGGTTTTGTGTGAAATGTATATGTTAAATGATGTGCGAGCAAAAAAGAGAAGTCAAGGATGTTGAACAAAATTGAGATATCATGAAAGGATGTGATTGCTTGTTAAAGCTCAGTAGGTTGTGTGAAAGAAGATCTATATTTCCTTTTGTAATATCAAGTTGTTTCTTAGTGACTATGTTGTAGCTTGGTCATAGAGGATTGGTGTCCCTCATAGGTTGGTGCCTACAAATCAAATTTTATAGGGATTGGTGTCTCTTATAGGTTGGTTCCTAAAAACTAGAATTCATAGGCGATTGGTGTCTCCTGTAGGTTGGTGCTTATAAATCAAATTTTTATTGGGGATTGGTGTCTCTTATAGGTTAGTGCCTAAAAACTAGAATTCATAGAGGATTGGTGTCTCCTATAGGTTGGTGCCTATAAACTAGAATTCACATAAATATGATGTTCTCTTGTGCGAATTACTTGTATTGACATTAATTATGTTTTTAAAGTAGTATATTTGTAGTGATTTAAATTAAAAAGTTTTAAACATTGATTCACACCCCCTCTCAGTATTTGTACATGTCTAATATAACCAAGTCTTTGACATCTCAACTACAAGAGGGAGAGAACCATGTAAGATCTTTTCCTCCAATCACAAATTGATGTTCTCCCAAACACCTTCCAACTAGAAGTGGCCCTACCCTTTAGGATGGTAGAAGAACCAAATATTCTCCATTATCACCAATCTATCCAAGAATTGATGTTGTGCTCTAATAAAAAAAAATTCCATAAAACTTTAGATAACATGTATCTTAGTATGACCTATTTGACTAATTTGTAATAAATATACACTATAAATGGACAAAGAAAGTAGTGATTTTCCATTACTTTGGCTAAGGTTTAATAATAAAATAAACACATTCTTAAAATAATGTGTCATATATTCACACACCTCTTTCTCAAACTGGTCATTGATAACTTAATTTAACATTCAATTTTTATAATAATATGGTCAATTGATTGTGCATATTCATAGTAATACAAAAGTCCCAAATTTTCTTTTTATATTCCAAAAGAAAATCAATACTAGTGATGCATACTATCCAGCTATACAAATACATGTGTATTTATATCCAATTATACATATATAAATATGTACATATATATACAAGCATTCTTACATGTAAATAGTCATGTTCTATCATTCATTATAATCAATATTATTTGTTTATGTATTTTCATTTGTACATACATATATATATGTTCCATATGTATATACCTTCATAGATACATATCTCATCCCATTATCATAAGAAGCACAAAATAGTGAAGAATCTTACAATTTATTTTAATAAATTCATCTTTTTGTATCTAAACTTTTGCATACATATGAACATATGATTTATCTTTCCATAAGACTTTAATTGACACCTAAGCATTCAACATAATTATAAATATATGGATAGCATTTCAAATTCCATAACTAAATCGATACTAGTTCTTTTAAATAGACTTTAAAACTCTATTGATATCACTTGACAGTCACAAATCTACCAAAGGCATTACCAATGACATTTCATTCAAGAAAAATAGTTTCAACCCAAAATTTGCATTATGGATTTTTTAGAAATCTGAAATACATTGAATAACCTAAGAAAATTTTTAAGAGAAAATCAAAGATACATAAATTGAAAAACATAAAGAATGCAAACCAAGACTCTAAGAGATTATGCAATGTCGATATGGAAAATTGCATTAAGAGATTCCAAGCTGAAAGGATACAATGCAAAGATTCAAGAATAGATCAATCAATATACAAATACAAGCTAGGTAGTGGGTTTATATAGAACTAAGGAAATGATGTAGGTGGAAAATTCAACCAAAAAGAGTTAACCACAAAAAGTGGATATGGACCATCAAAAGTGAAGGATGCCACCAAAAGTGAAAAGTGCTCCACCATTTAAGGAAGGGGAAAACACATCACTTATCTCCTAGTAATAAATTAACTTTATTATCCTAAGAAAACTTAATAAAAGTGCAGGAAAAACCAAGGACTAAGGGAAAATAAACTAATCCAAGTATGAGCCTTCTGGGTGCTTTTCTGTCTCTTCTGGCTTTGCCCAGATTTCTCATGCTCTTAACCCTTCCCCTTTGTGGTCGCAAGCCTAGATTAAGCATTTCTTACCTAAGGTTAACATTTTTTTATGGTCTTTGCTGCAAAATAAAGTTCTTACTGTGGATAATCTTAAGAAAAGAGGATTTCTGATCCCCAATAGATGCTACCTCTGTAAAAGCAATGCTGAATCGGTTAATCACCTCTTTATCTATTGTCATTTCTCCTCCTTGGTTTGGGACAAGCTTCTGAAATGCTGGCATTTTTCTTGGGTCCTTCCGGAGTCGGTTGAGGATTTTTTTGTTCAATGGAAACCCCCCTCTTTCAACCCCTTTATTAAAAAACTATGGGCCTTCTCGTTCCCCCATGTGACTTGGGGAATTTGGAAAGAGAGAAACAACTGGATATTTGGGGATAAGGAGTCTTCGGAGGAAATTGTGTTTGAGAGAATTCTTAGGATGATCAAAGAAAACTTCTGTATTGTCTCCTTTAGGGAAGACAAGGTTGAGACTGTGGTTTGTTCTCCTTTTGACAGCCTGATTGCCAGGGAATGGAGAATTAAATGGGATATTTCCAATGCCCCTAATTCTACCAAAAAATCCAGGGATGGTGTTTTCTGGAGTTTTCCTATGGAAGGATGGGCCAAATCCAACTTTGATGGTGCGGCCAAAGGAAACCTAGGAAAGGCTGGGTGTGGTGGGGTCTTAAGGGATTCAACAGGTAACTTTATGGGAGTTGTTGCCACTCCTCTGGGGGTCCAAACCAATCATGTGGCGGAAGCGGCGGGGGCTTATTACATAATCAACATGGCTGTGGGAATTAATTGCAAAAATATATGGCTCGAAGGTGACTCGAAAAATATAATTGATTGCCTTTGTGGGAGATCCCAGCCAGCATGGTCGATAAAAAATTGGATTGATGACGCCAAGGCCTTACTTAGTAAGTTCGACAGAATAAGAATAACTCATGCTTACCGTGAGGTGAACACGGTTGCGGATTTTTTTGCCAATGAGGGAGTTAAGAGTGACAAAATCCTCACGTGGCATAAAAAGACTGACCTCCACTTTGATGTCCAAGCCTTATTGGAGCTTGATGCGGTGAACGAAAAAAAGGCGGCGTCTTGTAATAATGAGGAAGGTACGAGTCATGAATAGCAAAATTAGAAGATATAATGGGGCTGAGAGGATCCAACTGATAAATTATTTACTTTGGCATGCTTTGTGGGTCCTGCGAAGCAAAGGAACTATCTGGAACAGGTTTTCTATCTATAACAGTATTCAAACTAATATCTCTAAAATGGGCGGGGAATGGAAGAGGGTTGAACCTACCAACTTTGAGTCACACACCAAGAATGCCAAAGCTTGGAGTAAAATAAGAAGAGGTGGCTTACTTCCATTCATTGAGAAACTCCATGGCCCTAAGGAGGAGATTACAAATTTCTTTGAGAAGAATTGGAATAATGGGGAGGTTCTCCTCTTTGGGAGGAAAGTTCAGATTGATGAAGCTTTGATTGCGGAGGTGACTGGCATTTCGATGGAAGAGCATAAATTCTTCAGAGACAGGAAATTCTCTGACGAAGCTGTGTTGAGGTTCCCCAAATCTGAAACGGAGATGCAAAAACTTGTCAAGACGACAAATAGTTACTATGAAGTGGACACTATAAAAGCATTATGGAGAAAAGTGTTAAGGGTTATCATGGAATACATCACTCTCGACGACCGCTTCACTAGGGTTTATGGATATAACTTTTAGCTGCTTAATCACTTCCGACATAAGGTGCGTGTCTCTATCCCCTTCTTCTTGCTCTGTTCCTTGAGAAATAGCTTTTCTGATCATAGTAGAAGCCCTAAAAGATACCCAATTCTTCACACGGGTCTTTTAAGGCTCATTTATGAGCACTTTCAGAATATGCCTGCCCTTCCAAACCCTATAGCCCCTTTGGAGCTTGATGAAGATGATACTGAGCCTAGCATTTCTGATACCAAAGCTTCCCCTGACCGTGTCAAGAGCTCTTCGCCTCCTCTGCCCCCCCTTCTGCCTTTGGCCGCTCCCCTCAACCTTCTAGCACCTGCTCTATTTCTGCCTCTGGCCACACTAACCCTAATGCCAATTTGGCAGGCTCTAGCTCTCCGGTTAATAAGCTTGTTTCCTACCTCGATGACTCCCCTGTTGTTTCTGCTAAGGTGGTCAGGGTTAGTCTTGAGGACCCCCACGTTCCCCAAAATATTCAACAGGAGAACTTTAGCCCCCCGAGAGGTGTGGAGTCGGTGATTTTTGGGATCAATTCTGAATGTGATCCCCCTTTTGACTTCGTTGGTAATGCCAAGAGCTGCTCTCGGGACTAGTTGAATTCTGCCAAATGGGTTTTTCATGAAATAAGTGAGCTGAAAACTAAAAATTTGTCTCTTCATAGCAAGCTGGGGGAAATTGAAGCCAAAGTTGCAGGGTTTATTTAGCTCGAAGCGGAGAAGAATAACAATGTGAAGGATACTACTCAAAAGGACAACACAATCGAAAATGATATTGAAAAAATCAAAGGAACCATGAAAAAAATTGCTAAGCAAAACTATAGAATTGCCAGACATAACTCTGTTATCATCAAGGAAATGTCTGAAAGACTGGAGAAAACCTAGAAGAGAGCTCTGATTGTCGATCTTGATCAGGAGAAAGACTAGGATGAGGAAGTTGGAATCTCTAAACCTACCAGATCAAGCATGAAAAGGAAAGCCTTGACCACCCCAAATATGACTCAGAGTTTTATGGAGGGGGTTCAGGAAATGGCAGACTTGGAAGAGGTTGCAGATGAGCTTCTGAATTCTATGAATTAGCTATGGCCAGGCCCAGCTTTATCTGTTTGCTGGCCGTTTTATGGTTTCTTTGAGGCTTTTTGTTGCTGCCTGCTTATGTTGGTTTTTATCTTTCTAGTAGTTTTTCTATTTTTTGGACCTCTGTTTTGATCTTTTCCTGTAATGTTCACGGTTTCGGGTCCCTGTAAAACCCGTTTATCCCCTTTTTATCAAAAACTAACCCACTAGGAAAATAAAAACCTACACCAACACCCCCCTAAAGTGCAACTTAGGAGGATGCAAAAGATGATGGGTCCTAGAAAATGAAGTCATGTTAGGTACCCATGAACATTATATAAAATACCCTAAAAGAAGAAGCCCCATCCCACAAGAATGAAGTACACCCCCTAATAATAGAGAGAAAAATAGAGTGGAAGGGAAAAAAAGAACCCCCTTTGAAAGATATGTAATGGTAGATGCCTGAAACTGGATGTAGAAGATGGTTCATGATTGTTGAACAATGTTCCTCCCCTTAGGAAGAAACAAAACCGATAGCATATGCAAGTTAGCTCCCCACTCTTGAAAGGAATATGTAGGAAGAAAGTGCAAGATGTATGAAGTCTTTGAAGTCAACTCAAGTATCCCCATGTTGATGTTGAAAACCACCACAATCAAATTAGGTGTTCTAGGCCACACTACTAAAGATGCCAAATTAGAATCTCCTAGAGACTGATGTAGAGAACAAGCCAAAGACTCAAGTATCTCCTCTAAAGATATCTTCCCCAAATGATGATCCAAATTATCCACACTCATGTCAAACTGAAATGAATGTCCATGCATGAGAGGTTCAAAGTGATCTCTCACAACAATTGAAGAAGAATCAACTTCATCAAAGAGAAGATGAATACAATAAATTTTGCCTCTCAAATTGCTAATATCTGTCTCCATAAACAAGTTTGAAAATCCTATAAAGAGATCATCCCACAAAGCTATATCTAGAAGATAATGGTTGTCCTATTGTAAGTAGTCATTCAAATCTTTCAAAGGAGAAACTCTAGACTCTAAAGTAGCAACAAATGCAAGGAAAAGAGAGTGGTCCTCAAAGAGAAGATGTATGTCCTCAATAGTGTCATATAGATCCAAAATTTGGGACTCTACAAAAAAATATGATATTCCTAGTATAAAATGGTCCCAATGGATTGAATCAAGAAGACATAAATGGTCTTATTGCAATGAATCATTGGAGGCTTTTGAAGAATCATCTCTCGAATCTAAAGTTGTAATAGGTGATGTTTGATGGAGTGTCAATGAATTGATCATCCACACAAGATGGGGCAACATAAGTCTTAGTACCATCCACAATAGCCTAGTTCTCTAAGGAAACATCAATTTTAGATGAAGATCCAATGTATCCATACAATTGTTGAATGATGTTAAAGTAGTGAAAAGGAACTCAATATGCTCTACATGATGCAAAATATACTTTGGAATAGTAAGAAATATTAGTCCATAGACCATGTTATTATTATTAAACCAATCATTCTTCTAATTATAATCACTTGGCATAGGAATGAAACACATGAATTACACGAAATTGTTCCAAAAATATGCAAGAAGTTTGATTGGTTAACTATTCAAATTTTCTCTGTATTACATGGAAATCATTACCAAAATAAAAAATAAATCATATAAATCCATATAGGCTATTGGGAAACCTCACAAATCAGATATGGACGTATGATAAAACAACAAATCAAAACCACAAATCAAAACTCTTCAATCCACCTTCTTCCTGTAACATCAACTCCTTGAACCTACAACCTTCAATTGAGAACCATTGAAGCAATGAACCTACATTCTTCAAACTTTCTTACTACTATCTAAACACTTTCAAACCTATTCAAAACATGAAGTCTTGGTCTCCTTCTCCCAGAGCTCTAATACGACTAATGCAAAGGGGACTTCCCTTACAATATGAAACTCACCACAACAACAAATAAATGCACAAAATAAATGAAATAAGGAAGCATATTATTCAACTAGATCTGAAATAAAATAAGAAAGTACAATGTTATAATAGGATTTTTGGTGAAACCTTGAAAATAGTCTAGTTGTTATGTTTTAGGATAGACAACCACTGACTTTTTATAAGTTTCTTTCAAGGTAGATCTCAATCCAAGGATGGAATAAGGGAAAGAGATTTACTAATGGCTATCCTAGGGTGTGATTAAATATCAAAGAGGGGTTCACCACCAAGATAGGGCTTGGAAAGACAAGAAATGTAAGAGATATGCAAAACCTAACTATACGACCTAGATTATGAAATATAAGTGCATAATAAAAGACTAAGAAAGTACAAAGGGACGCACTTGGAAACTGCAGAGGCTTGAACAAAGACCTGAAATCCTAAAAATGGTGAATTTAATGCTCAATAGGACTCATACACTAGGTTGGGTGATTTAGTCCCAAATTAGGGTTTTTGGGCAAAAACAAGAATTTGGAACTATTGAATTAGGATCTATAGAAAAAGGTCTAAAAATAGGTATACTGGGACTCATATGCCACAAGTGGAAATTTAGTCCCCGTATTAGGGTTTCTCCAAAAATATGGTATCCTCTAATGACTTACTGTAGCTTCGCTCCTATCAAATCTTTGGTTCTAAAACACTGAATTATGCTTTGTAGGTGACTTTCCGTAATCTTATAAGTAAGGTGACAACTTTGACAACTTTGCAACCTTAAAGAAATTTCTCCAATCTTGCTCTCAATGAATATTTAACCTAAATATGCAAATCACACATCAAAGAGAGGTAAAAATATTTTTTTTGTTAGTGGATATGGGTTTTCCTTGGTTAAACCTTGTTTTGGTAATCAAACCTTGAAATCAAATCAAATCAAATGGAGGAATGGTGAATGAACAAATATGCAATGTTGCAGCTCACCAAACCCTTAAACAAAAGGTTGCAATCTTGTAAGTAATGTCTATCATGAATGTGGATCTTGACTCTTGATTGTATGATATGGATCTTGACTTGAATGCTTTCTTGAATCATAAAACCCTACATCACAAATGTTAGCTCAAAAACAAGCATGATGCATGATTACTTTGACATGATGTTTGATTTTGGAATAATGCTCCAAAATGCTTGATAATCGCTTTTGAATGATCTTGAATTTTAGAATTCTTGAATACTTAGATCACACTTGCTCATGAAAATTGCTAGATCTTGTTAGGAGAAATTATGTGAAATAACCTTGTATTTATACTTGTTTATGCCAAAATTACTGAAATTACAACACTATAAGCATACATAAATTCTAGGAGGATAAAATCTTGCCAGAATTTGAATTCAAATTAAGTCTAAGCTAAGCTAGACTCATATGCCAGTTGGGGTGTATGAGTCCCATTAGGCTAAGCTTGGGACACATTTTTCAAGAAAGGTTTAGTTTTATGTGAAATTCAAAATCAAGTCCCAAGACCTAGGAGGGACTCATATGTCCAGGTGGCATATGAGTCCTAGATCACCAAATTTGGAACAAATGACCCAAAATCTTGAATTATGATTGGTTATTTGATAAGTGTTGATATTATCATAAAAAATATGTAATTATCTACGATTGTGGATGCAAAATAGGACCAATTAGGGCTTAAAGAAGCCTAATTTTAGCAGGGAGGGCCCAAAAAAGTTTGAAAATGTAAAGGGATACATTTTTCTACACTACATTTAGCCCCCACTTTAGTGAGAGGAGGAACTTGCTGCAAAATAACACTAAAGTAGACAAACTCACATCAAGAGGGGTCTAAACATACCAATTCGGTTGGTATAGGATAACAAATATCAAAGGAGTTGGCCAAGCCCCTAGGATCCAAGATTCTATGTCAAACCAACATAAGAACAAAGGGACACATACAAGGTGTATGATATGCAACATCAAGATACACAAACATACAATGTCAGATACCTAAAGAAAGAAAAGAGAAAAATAAAATAAAAAACCAAAGAAAATGGGGTGGATCAAGCCTCGACTATTTTTCCAAAACAATGTGGATTAGATCTAACCTATTTGTCCAAAATGCATGCTTACTCCAAGACAATGAAACTTCAGGTTGTTCACTAGGTGAGTATCCAAAGGGGTAGATCAAGCCTCAACTATTTTTCCAAAACACACGCTCACTCTAAGGAAATGAAACTTTAGGCTGTGCATTGGGTGAATATCCAAAAAGGGTGGCTCATGCTCACTCTGAGGTAAATAAATTTCTAAACACCATGCTCTGAGAAATTACTTTAAAGTAGCAAATGATTAATGATGACAATAAAGAAGACATGAGAGCTTATTTGAAAATCCCTATGCCAAGTCATATGTTTCCAAATAAAGCTACATCATGAAAAGGAAGGGGTTGCCCCCAAAATGAAACTCCAAACACATTTGGGGTCATCATGTTCTTGCTATAATGTTTTTAAGAGAGATTAGAACTATCATCATTCCCGAAATACTCATGGAAGAAGAAGAATGACACAAAGAGAGTGAAAATAAAGAAAAACCTTTCGGGTCAACATGGAAGAAACCTAAATGTCTCGACGCCTTGTGTCATCCCCAAAATGAGAACACAAGAAAAAGAAAGATCAATGGAAAATATTTTAAATAAAAATGGAAGAGACATGAATGTATCAACACCTTGCATTATCCTTGAAAGGAAAACACAAGACAAATGAAAAGATAAAGATAAAGGAAAAGCTTTTGGATCAACATGGAAGAAACATGAATGTATCGATGCCTTGCATCATCCCCAAAAGGAAAACACAAGAAAAATGAGAAAGATAAAAGGTTTACAACATAGAGAAGAATGTAGGTAGAAATAGAGAAATGTCTCAAAGAGAGAGAGACACATCAAACATAACAGCATGGGGGATCACAATACACATGCAATCACATACAAAACATGAAAAAGAAAATAATGCAATAGAATAGTAAGGCACATGTGAGTCAACCTATGAGCAGGTCATCTACATCCCAATCATGTTCATCATATATAGAAGGCGGGAAACTAGCCAAAGGGACAATAGAAAGTTCTGAACTAGGGTCATCAACAAGTTCAACACTCTTCCTAGGAGAATTATCATTTAAGCTCATAGAAGAGGATTAAAATGTATTCAATTTATTATGCACTTCTTCATCAATTTTAGCAACCTCATCATCGACATGTAAATTAATCACAACGAGAGGTTGAATGGTAATTTCTAAAGAAGGATTTATCTCCTGTTGTGGTTACGATATAGGATCTTTTTGTTGCAGTGAAGAGGGAGATTCATCGTGTATTACTCCAATCAGGTTTGGATTTTTATTTTCTTTGTTTGTTTCTTTTTTTAGTCTCTAAGTAAGAGCACAATGTCTATGCCTATGCTCTCTATCATTTATGTTTCTTTTAGTACCATTGTCAAGTAGTGTTTGTGTAGGAGTAGGTTTATTAACCATAGGTTTATTTTCTTCCCTAAGGGGAGGAGCAGAAGGAACCATGGGAGGTTGTTCAACCACTTTCTCTTTATCTTTGTAAAATTGTTTTATCTTAGGAGGTGTGATGAGATTGTTTTCGTTGTCTCTTGGTATTTTATTGGAGATAGGTGAAGGATCTTTCTTAGGTTGATCTTGGCTGTTTGGAATGTCTTTAGGTTCAATCATGGTTTTGTCAAGGATAGTAGGCTCAATCATAGGTTGAGGCATGTTTGTAAGGAATAATTTTTCTATACATTTCACCTTAAACTTTCAATAGGATTTGAAAAAGAAGTCTTTTCGAGGTTTACTAGGTTCCCCATAGGCTCGGGCCAATTGAAAATTTCCCATAGGGAGACAAAGGGTTAAAGCCACTATGGTGCACAATAAAGATTTCATTGTCAAAGGGAAACTTTAAGCATTTATGCACAAAATATGGAACAACTTCCATGGAGCATAGCCATGGGTACCCAAGCTTCACATGGAATTGGCCTGATGTCAAGATGATGGAGAATGATACATCTAATTTTTGCGGTCCTATTTGTAAAGGAAGAGTAATTGATCCCATTATAGGGAAAATGAAACCATTATACATCTTTATCCATGCTTTTGGTTTATCATATGTTTCTTGATGGAGTTCATGCATGAGTAAGAATTCTTTAGTGATCACATTCTCTCCACAAATAGGATCAATTAATATTCCATTAGTGGGATTTTCATTTATTTGATCGGCTATGTAAAGAGGACCATCTGCTGCATTTTGAATAATATCCATAGATGAGAATTCAATTTCAAGAGGATTTTCAGTTTGGCCCTTATGAGGTTGAGTTTTGATGAATGCGATTAAACTCTTTTTAATAGTATCCATATCCATAGGACTAGTATCCATAAGATCTTTTTCAATAGTATCCATGTCATAATTTGTGTCAACATTCATCACATCATTCTTTATAGTTTCACTAGCTTTGAAAAATGAAATATTATGTTTTGGCATAGGGTTGGTAAAGATTTGAAATTTTTGGTTGGGAGGAGTGACAAACTTATTTCCTTGATAATTAACACCTCCAATTGAAAGCCAACTAAAACAAATGAGTTCTTGCACAAGATGTTTAAGACACTTACAATGTTCTATGTTGTGTCCATTTTTTTGCTGATAATGGCAATAAGAATTATATCTAAAGTTCAGAGGTAAAGGCTTATTAGGACTGGGAGTTTTAATAGGAGGGAAGGTGATTATTTCTATTCTAAAAGTTGTGACATTATGTTATGAAGGGTATCAGGTAAGAGAGTGAATTACCTAGCCAGATCCCAAATGTGAAATGAGTAGTCTTCCTTATAGCAGCCACTTGGGTATTAACATGTTGATTTGTTTGTTGAGGGAGATTTAGTTGAAGAAATTTTTTATTCTTTTTTCTAAAAGGTTGATAATTTTTTTTTTTGTAGATTCAAACTTCTCAGAATAGCTAGGATTTATGGGTAGGAACAAAAATCTGGTAGTGGTTGATCTAGAACTTTTGAAATCTAGAAAATTCACTAACTGGGAGGGTATGTGCAAGATCATCATGGAAAAAATAGGCCCTTAAGTGGCAAAAAATTTAGAAAAATCAGAGTTAGGAAACTTGACATAAACTTTTGAATAAGTTATCTATATTATTTAAAAAAATGTAAGAATAGAATCTATAGAAAATTGAATGTAGATTCTAAACTACTAGGTTTATTTAGAAAATAAAAAATATATTTGGTGAAAATTTGAAATTTCAATGCAGTAGTACTTAAATTTTAGGGAAAAAATAAGAAGTAGGTGTCTGTCTGACCACCCTAACCATAATAAAATGATAATATTTGACATAAGTAGAGGAATCATGTCCGGATGTGATGCATTTTTTTTGTAAATTTTTTCCATGTAAATATTTAGTTATGATTTTTTTATTACAACTTTAAAAAAATATAAAAACTCGTATGTCTAACCACCTTAACTTTGTCAAAACTTCACGAAATTCAATTTTTGTTTTTTTAATCCTATATTATGTGAAGCATAGAATGTGACGCATGTTATGGATTCAAAAAATGTGATACTGTTTGAAATCTATAGATGTTTTTCAATCAGCCTATCAATAAGGACTTTAGTCATAATTCAAATAGAAAATAAATAATAATTATTTATTAAATTCAAAGTGAAGCATAATTTATATTGGTGGAAAGATGAGAATCTCATTTAAAAACCCTTTTCATTTCATCAATTTTGGGTAAAAAAAAGTCGTCAGCCACATACCCTACAAATACCCATCATATCGCCACTTTTTGGCCCATCATGATCCTGCACATACCCGGGACTTATATGTTACAAGTGACATATCAGTCTTGCTTAGATTCTTTGAAGGATCAAGACCTAAATCTTTTCTTCAATCTCTGCTCTTTCTTCCAATCCTGATTTCTAGATTTCAGATGCTCAATTTATTTTTGTAGGTGTCTTTTAGTGATCTTGTAAACAATGTGAAAACTTTGACAACTTGAAAAATTCTTCTAATCTTTCTCTTCAATGCATCTTCAACCTAGGTCTACAAATCACACACTAATGAGAGGAAAAATTTTGTTTTGTTAGTGGATAGGGGTTTTCCTTGGTCAAACCCAATTTTGGTAATCAAACCTTGTAATGAAATGAAACAGAAAGGAGGAATGATGAATGAAAAAATATGAAATGTTGCAACTCACCAAAACCTTGAACAAGGTGCTACAAATATGTGTGAAAGGGCTATTATGAATGTGTATCTTGAATCTTACTTGAATGATATGGGTCTTGAACTGAATGCTTGCTTGAATCATAAAACCCTAAATCACAAATGTTGGCACAAAAATAAACATGATGCATGATGACTTTGAAATGATGCTTAAAACTTGAATAATGCTCCAAAGTGCTTGATAATCAACTCCTGAATTCTCTTGTGAACTCAATTTTTCTACGAGGATGCTTATTTAACTTGCTAGGTCACTTGATTTCTTGTTAGGAGAAAAATGAGTGAAATAACCTTGTATTTATACTTGTTTATGCCAAATTTCTTGAAATTACAACACTACAAGCAACCATAGATCTAGGACAATAAAATCCCACCAAGAATTTGAATTTAATTTAGGTCTAAGCTAAGTGGGAATCATATGCCAGTTGGGGCATATGAGTCGCATTAGGCTAAGCTTGGGACACATTTTTCAAGAAAGGCTTAGCTTAGTGTAAAATCCAGATTGGGGCCCCAAAACTTAGGTGGGACCCATACACCCAAGGTGGTGTATGAGTCCATATCACTAAATATTGGCCATACAATCCAAAAACACATGAATTATAATTGGATGTTGATAAATGTCAGGATAATCTCAGAAAGATGCATTAATTAATGCTTGTGGATGCAAAATAAGGATAATTGAAGCATAAAGAATACAAATTAATTAATAAAAACCCTAGACTAGTGTGAAAGTATAAAGGTACACTTTACAACACCTAATTAAGGCACAATTAAGTCCATCTAGTTCACAACGGCCCAAACAAGTGTGAAAATGTAAAGGGATTCATTTTTCTACACTACAGTAATGTTTCAAAGTTATAGTTATACTTCAATGATGTAGAGTTCCTCAGTGATGCAAAGAGCTTTCCTTAGTCCATTTCTTATCGATGTAGTTGATTTGGAAATGAAAGGATTTCAGTGATGGGTGATATGTGGGATGGCACCAGATGCTGACAAGAGGCACAATCATAGCCCACGGTTGATTACCTCCCATCATTCATCGCTCAATTGAAATGAGCGAAAAAATATTTTCTACAATGCAAAGGACCAAAGTGATGTAAGGGACAACATAAGCCATTGTGCATCGCTGAAGTGAAATTAGAAGGCCAAAAGCTTACAGTGATGTGTGATGCAAATTAAAAATTGGCTCATCACTCATCGTGGAAGTGAAATCGGTGAGCCAAAAGTTTTCAATGATGAGCGATATGAAAACTTTAAGTGGAAAAATTTGAGCACATGCATAAAAGGTTGTTCTTAAAAATAGGATGCCTAGGGAGAATGAGGGAAAAAGCAATAAAAGGACTTAAGAAAATTTTTAACAAAGGATGTAAAGGCCAAACATTTAAAATTTTCAACCTTATAAATATTAACCTCAAACCAAAAAAAAATATGAAAGTACTATGCAATAGGTAAATAGAGAAACCTTAGGTATAAGGGGCTGGTTGATACACATGTACAAAAGGCTTAAGTTTCTTTTAGATTGACTAGAGACCAACCATAGCAAGTCAATAGATAATTAGAAAAAAGAACAAGGATTAAGGAGAAAATAAATATGCTAAGTAAAACCCACCAAATAGCACAAGACCCTAAACCCTTGTAGCATTTCAAAACTAGAATCTATCCAAGTGAAGACAATTAGACTGGTGGAACATGAAATATTTTGGGTTCCACCTGGGTTCATGTGGTAAACAATCCTTAAAGTGGTTATGAAAATATTGAGTCTTTTTCTATCCCACTCAGGCCACCATTACCATTTAATTTTACCTTTATTGGGTTTTGGAAGTACAATGAGAACTGTAAGTGGAATATCCACAATCATATGACCTAGGACTAGTTAAACAGCTTATTCTTGCATAGTTTTCTTCTTTCTATTTTTGATATTTTGGGTCCACTTCAATCTACTATTGGTCATATCAAAAATTTATCAAGGAAAAGTGAGAACTTTGATAAATTGGTTGTTATCAAGTCCCTTGAAAAAAAAATACTTCTTATCAAACTTCTAGGAAGTTCACTTCCTATAAAATTTTACATTTTTCTTTTTATGTGGTTTATTTGGAAATCCCCACAAAATCAAACATTTTTCTTTCTATGAGAATCAAGGAGCTAAATGAATTTTATGAAAAAATTGAGGACATTTGGATATGTTGAAATATAATTAGCTAATTTAATTCCATCAGGTTTTGTGAAGAAGTAGGTGATATTTTAACTTCACCTTTTGGTCTCCATCTAGTTTAGTTGGAAATACCCACAAACATCAACCTTTCTTGGGAGACTTAGGCTTCCAATCATTTGTGAAATCCAATATAGAGCCCATAAATTTTGAAAGAGCATAGCTTGGTCATTTTTACTCAATTTTCTCCATACTTAAACTTGAGATCTACACTTTTTACCCTTCTTCTAAAAGATAATTATTTTTTTTACAATTTTTGTAAAAGCCAAATTTTGATTTTTTGGTGCAATATTAGGTTCAAGTTGTGTATGACACCTAAAACTAATTGATTGGCCCATAGGACCTACAAGAAAACCACTATAACACTTTTTTATTTTTTGAAACATTTGGGATGGTTGCAAAAAATAAGTCAATAAGGAATTGTGGGATTTCAAGGGGTATGTTGACAACATACACATATCATGCAAAGCTCCACCATAATAGGTCATTGCAGGGAATTTAGGAACACAAGGAAATGGGTATATCCTATCAAAATTAGACAATATGAAAGTTATATAATGGCATGAATAAATAGCCTATTGTGGAAACAAGGTTGATATGGAATCATAATGATCCAATAGGGATCAAGATCACTCCAAAAGTTCCACAATGTCTAGATAGGGGTGAAAAATAACATCATAACTTGCATAAATTTAATCCAAACTCCACTAAACATGAAATACAAACACCTATTATTCTTCATAAGAAGGTGAAGATAAAACTTGGATGAGAAAAAATTGTAAGGCTTGGAAATCTATGCTTGGGTACTTGTAAAAGGACCAAAAGGGTAAAAAATTAAACAACCGCAAGAATACCCTAAGAAACAAACCCAAACATATTTTCTTAGATTGGTTATCAATAATGGGTTATGGAAATAAGATTTCAAGCCACAACGTAAAAAAACAACAACATGAAACTCAAAATTTTGGGGTCCCAACATATTGTATTTATTTAATTCCTAATGTTGGCTCAAGCCTTAGTTATTTCTATGATTTCATTGCTCTACTATTGTATGTCTTTTAAAATATTTTTTGAAGACCCATGAGAGAATGAAATGTAATTTATTTTTATATGGCCTTAAGTAGGATACAAATATTTTGTAGCTAAATGTGATGGATGTTAGTAGAATAGAGGAGATAATATCAAACCCCCAAGATTTCTATAACCACTTATTATTCTAGATAAGCCTTTGAATATATGTATATGAATTTATTTATGAGGCTTGTAGTGATAGGGGGTAAATACACCATTCTAGTTATTATGGACTACTTGAACAAATATTTCCATTCACTTGTATTAACCTATGCTTACATCATTGTTGTGGTCACTTAAAACTTCTTTGATTTTTTCTTTAAACTCCATGAGATAGCTTTCTCCATTATCTGTGATCACGATCCTAATTTTACTAAAATTTATAATAAGAACTATTTAAGTTTTATTGAACCAATTTGAACGAGTTTGAATTATCATCTTGAAATTGATGGCCAAATAGATGTTGTTAACATAAGCTTTGATTCTTACTAGAATTTTTTGTGTCTTATCAATAGTGACAATGGGCCAATTGATTACCTCTCAAGCCAATTGTTGGTGTAATACTACTTATATCATAGTTCTTCCAAGATAACACCATATGAGGCACTCTATGGTATTTTCCTACCTTCCTTGGATACTTATATTCTAGGTTATTTCAAGGTTGTAGTACAATTGACTATACTTTAGCCAAGTGCAAGAAAATTTCTTGGCTCCTTAAGGCCAATATAGAATTATCACAAAATCACATGAAGCAATAGGTGGGCTTATATTAGATAGAGTGTACCTTTACAATTGGTGATTGAATTTTTTTACATCTCTAGCTATAAGTAGATGTCATTATGGGGTAAGTGGAACCATAAGTTAGGTCCAAAGTTTTATGGCCCTTACCAATTGATCTAACACATTGGTGAGGTGGCATACAAGTTGAAACTTCCATCTTCCTCTTAGATCCACCTATTTTTTCATGTATTACCTAAATAAAGTGATGGGGGTTGGTGATTTATTCCCAATAGTGCTACCAACAGTATACAAGGAGTGACACATATTTTCATACCTAAGGTTATGTTGGACAAATGCATCAAGGAAAAAAATATTTTAAAGGGGATGGAAATGTTATGAAGCCCATTCTACTATGTAGTAGCTAGCATTAGTTAAGTGCACAAGCATTGTAAGTTGGTTATATGTAATATTAAACAAAGGTGTGGATGAAAGTGCTTTACAACTCATCTCATTAGTTAGTTAGAATAAAGTAATCATCTTGCATGTGTTGGATGCTAGTAGTTGTATTTATCACAACTGTACATATTAAAATTAAAATTCAGTCTTGTATCATGCTTTAAGCCAATTTAATGTTTTAAGTGAGATATTTTTTCTGAAATATTTTCTCATAAAAGAATTTCAACCAAAATAATGATGAATGTTAATGTTATTCATCTTGCATGTTGATTATAGACATGGAGGTACATCCATATCCTATTCATAACTTTTTAAAACCTTTATAAGAACATCTCTATCATTTTTATTTTATTTTATGATGTTACTTGATTATCTTAAGAATCATATATATTTTTGGAAAAGTGTAAACATTAGACGATTTTAAATTGTCAAAGTTTCCTTTGTTCTCTCGTTCAAAAGTTCTATCTAACTTTTATTATCATATGAATGTATGTCATTTTTTAATTTAATTTGTTTCTCTTATAATTTAATATTTAATAGCCGATCTTAACATTTAAAACATAACAAAGAATTAATAAGATTAAAATTTATTACAAAAGTTATACTAATCCTTATTTAATATTTGAAAATCAGTTTTTAATTTTAAAAATTTGAAAAACATTAAACAAATCTACTGAAATAAGAAATAATTCATATAAATTACAAATATATGTAATAAATTAATTAATAAACTTTCTTAATTAATATGTTTTTTAATTTAACTTATTGTCTACATATAATTTCATAATATAATTAATCTTTACTAACAAAAATCAAAATGATTTGAATACTTCATTTTTCTAAATTTATATATAATATATATTAAGCATCTTCTCTATTTTCTAGCAAAAAATAAATGCTTTGTTAATAAGGATGGAAGGTAAATAAAAATAAAAATTTAATAATATATTATTTAATCAAATTAATAAATAAAATTGAATAAAAATTACTATGTGATGTAGAAATTTGTATGTTTTATAGTATTAATAACATTTGGAATAAATATATATTTTTAAAATTCAATTTATTACTTTTTATGTGATTCACAAATCAACTACTTTGTACTTAATTTAAATACTTTAACTTTTTCTAAATTTAAACATAATATTTAATGAAATAAAAACAATAAAATAAAATAAAAAAAATCTTTTGATGAGCGTTTCAAGTGAAGGGAGGATGAAAAGCACAAAAAGATGAACAATTCTAATAATATATTATTCAACCAAATTAATAATAAAATCCAGGTGAATGCCTAATGTCCGGTAAGCGGAAGCAAAGGATCACACCAGGCATCGTCCTGCGATGCAAGCAACTCACAGGAATGGGTGGGGGAAGGGGACTGAGACTCCAGATGTCTGCGTAAACCGTCTACGAATAAGCGTCTATAATTGAGCGGGCGAGATAAAGTGGTTTTATAGATATCTCTAGCAAATCCGGTGGCCTTGTCGCTCACTCGTAAACCAGGTACAATAGACGCAGGGGTATACCATACAAGGAAGACGGCATCAAGGGGTGATGAGGGAGGAGGAAGATCGGAGCAAAGAATATAGGTCTTAATATTTCTGGATAAGGGATTTCCCAGTTGTGCCAACCCCTTTTCAATTATCGGCCGGAAGACACTGCTGTTAATGCCATAGATATCATTTGTTGGGAATAGGAGATAGATGGGATAGAGATGAAGCGTTCCATTGCTTTTATAATTTTGTTTCTTTGTCTCCCAAGGAGCTGAAGCGTAACGTCAAAAATTTATATATTCTGAAATTAGCATAGGTTGATAACTCTATTTGTAAAAGGTTAGGGTTTTTTTTTATCTATTTACATTTATTTTTATTTTATTTATTTATGCATATTATTGTTTCAATATTATGTTTATTTATTTGTCTAGTTTCATTTAGTCATTTGTTATTTGAATTTGGTTGTCAGTTTATTTTTGAATTCAGAGATCTGTCTCTTTTCAATTTAAAATTAATTGATTGTTTCTTCTTAAATCCTTTTACATTGTTAAGTTAATTAAATACACTTTTGATGCAATTAGATGTTAGTATTTAAAATATTTAATAAATTTACTCTAATCATCCACTAATCATTTGAATAAGATAACCATGGATATTCTAGAAAGTAATTAATATTGACAAATTTAGTATAATACAATTAAAAAAAGAAGAATTTGGATTTTAAGGGATTGACTATTACTTTTCATATTGTTCAATTTAAAGGAGTTCATCAAACCACACTACCCTTGTGACATGTACAATGACCTAACAAAGTACTTATTAGTACTACTAGTCCCCAACCTTTGAATTGAAAAGAAATAAAGCAAATAACTATGCATCAATTGAAGGTACAAAACAAAATCCTACAAATTGTCATGACAAGTGTAAAGTATAGATACAAACCTATAATTAGAAACAATAACCTAACAAAGTAATTATTAATACTACTAACCCCCAACCTTTTAAAATAAGTAAAGAAAATAACTATGCATCAATTGAAGCTACAAAATAAAATCCTACAAATTGTCATGACAAAAGTATAGGTACAAACCTATAATTACAAATTTAACTTGTAAACTTATCTTTTGACAAGACAAAGATCCGACACAAAATCTCTTATAATCATACTAACAAAGGCACAATTTTCACAATATAATAAAATAGAAAATCCTAGATTTTATCTATTAATATTGTTTTACGATTATCAAACTAAATATAATATTTTATTAAATATAAATCACTATCTTCATTTTGTTATTGATAATTTTTCAATTTGACTTGATATATATTTTCGATTAAAATTATATCTTATAAATATTTTAAAAATGATCTCAAATAAATAAAATAAGTAGTGCAAAGGGGCATTGAAAAATGCATCAGAAAATTCCTCTGGCAAGGGAACATGAACAACAAGAAAAACATTAAAGTCTCACTAGTATCATGTGTTAGTGTTGCATTATATTTTCATGTTCATAGGCTAACTTAAGCCTACTTAGGCAATCATTATGGAGCTCCACCTCATTAGCATCTTTGACACTTGGTGTCCACGTCATGCTTGGTTATTTGCGAGTTTGGAGAGTCATGCTTTGTTATTTGGGAGTCTGAGAGAGGTTTCAATTTTCTTCAAAACCTCATGCTTGTTTGATCTCCTTTATATGTACATCTCCTTATCTGTCTAATATATGGGTTGAGTATGCAATCTGTCTTCATTGTGCATGTTCCTAATCTTTGTGTTTCGTTGTTTCTCTTATCATGGAATAAAATATGTGAAGAAAAAAAACATGGAGGAGTAGGTCTACACAACTTAGAAGTAAGAAACCTAGCTCTCAGAACCAAAATAATGTGGAATTTCTTTGGAAAGCCACACTCTAAATGAACCAAAATCATGCAAAATAAATACATGGACTCCACAATCCTAGAATGTATTTTTACAATGTCAAATCCCCCAGAGGGATAAATATTGTGGAACTTTACCATAACCTATAGAAAAGTGATCACCCCACATTTAACGTGGTCCATAACAATGGAGAAAAAGCTATGTTTTGGGAAGACTCTTGGAATGGCTTTCTACCATTGGGTATGTGCAGGATCATGATGGGCCAAAAAGTGGTTATATGATGGGTATGTGTCTGACAATTTTTTTTACCCAAAATTGATGAAACAAAAAGGGTTTTTAAAGGGGATTCTCAAATTTTCACCAATATAAATTATTCTTTACTTTGAATTTAATAAATAATTATTATTCATTTTCTATTTAAATTATGACTAAAGTCCTGATTCATAGGCTGATTGAAAAACATCTATAGCTTTCAAATGGTATCACATTTTTTGAATTCAAAACATGCGTCCAATTATATGCTTCACATACTATAGGATTTTAAAAAAATGAATTTCATGAAGTTTTGACCAAGTTAAGGTGGTCAAACATATGACTTTTTATATTTTTTAAAAGTTGTAATAAAAAATCATAATTAATTATTTATTTGGAAAGAAATTATAAAAAAATATGCATAACATTAGGACATGAGTCCTCTACTTATATCTAAAATCTTATAATTTTTTTTTTATCATTTTATTGTGGTTAGGGTGGTCAGACAGACACCTACTTATTTTTTTCCTGAAATTTAAGTACTACTGCATTGAAATTTCAATTTTTCACCATATATATATTTTTTAAATAAACCTAGTAGTTTAGTAACTACATTCAATTTTCTCCAAATTCTATTCTTACATAATTTTGAAATAATATAGAAAACTTATTCAAATTTTTATGTCAAGTTACCTAGCTCTGATTTTTCTAAATTTTTTGCTCCTTAAGGGCCTATTTTTTCCTTGATGATCCTGCACATACCCCACTATCTAAAATCAAAGGACTAGAGGAAGTGACAATATATTTAAAGTGACATTGGGGTCCAAAAGTAAAATATTACATTATGTCTAAACATAACCTTCTCTCAAATGTCAAATGAAAAAAAATTGTTGATTGCAACTTCCCAAAAATGAAAAGTCTCAATTGTTAGACCTCCTCTAGTAGTGCCAAATATTCTTTTCTATGGAACCTAATAACCTCATTTGGGACCCTTCCAAGTCAGGTAACTACAAATTCATCTTAGGCTAAGTTCTTCAATCATTCAAAAAGGAAATATCGAATCAATGAATTGGCCCCACAAATTATGTTGGAACACTACAATTTTTCCAAAAGTTGGCTTGTTTTCCTATTGGCATTAAATAAACATATACTCACCTAAGAGAGGTTGGTAAAACTATGTATTTTTACCCCATTCAATTGCATATTATGTGGCCAAAATGAATAGGACATAGATCATCTTTTAGTAATGTGTAAATTCTCAAACCAATGTTGGACATGGCTCCAAAAGAAACTAAACTAGGCTACACCCCTCCAAGAATCACTATTAGCATTCTTTTCCTCATGACCACTCATGAATAAAGACTCCTTATTTTCCTCAATTTGGGTTGTCAACCCCTCAATTGTAATATGGCGCATATGGTGGGAAAGAAACATTAGAACACCATCTAGTTGGAGCCATAATATTCAACATTGAAAGACTAATCTCTGAGCTAGTAATATCTAATGTGTATAAATCAAGTAGCACACAAAATGTTTTTAAACATAGATACAAATCTATCTTCTCAATGGGAATTGATTCACCCCCTAATCTAGGAAAATGGATAGAAAAACCAAAACCTAACTATAACAATGTGGTGTGGTCACCTCCTGTAATGGGTATGGTAAAAATTAATTTTGACAATGCCTCCCATAGGAATCTTGGAGCTTCTAGAGTTGGTTGTTTCTTGAGGAATCATACAGGAATAACTATTTTTTCCCTTGTGGTAAAGAGTCCAAATGGCACAAACAATAAAATTGAGGCACAAGCACTACTTGCAGGTCTGAAATTGACCAATTCATTAGGTATCAAACATATTTGGATTAAGGGGGATTCCATGAAAATAATTAATGCATGGAAGTAAAAAAATATAATTAGTTGGCTGCTACACATCGTACTGAAATAAGGACTAAAATTATTCTAATATTTTGACTCCTACCAACTCTCACATTACTATAGAGAGGGAAAAAAAGTTGTAGAAAAGTTGGAAAACATGGTGTGTGATTTAGCTACTGGGTCATTACAACTACTCTGATCAGATATTGATAACCACCCCACACTAGTGTGCTTGGCTAACAATGATTCTCTCTCTACACAAGAGGCCCTATTTTAAGAAACTAAGTTTTTTATTCTATAGGACCCGAGTTTCTAGTTTCTGCTTGTGTTGAATACTGTTGGTGGTAGTTGGAGTATTACCCAACTTTCTCCTAGCCTATTGTTTGGTATGGCCCCTTGGTCCCTCATTCTTGAGTCAAGATAGCACACCTTGGTGTTGGACTCTTGTATTGCAACATAGCCTTGTTGCACAATTGGCTAGCTCCCCATGTGGGAAGTCCTAGTGCTTTGTGGGTTATGCTTCAATGCCACATGGAATCCATATGCACATCTAGAACTTAGCCTTGTTCCATATTTTTTCTCCAGTTGCCCTCTTCTAGAGTCTTTCATGTGTGGATTTTTTTTTGGTTAAGATTGCTGGCACTTCTTGAGTACTTTTTTGGTGCATGTTTGGCTGTGTTTCTTGGCGGGTCCTCCATGTGTTATTCCCCACTACCATAGTATTAAACATGTGGTAGCTTCATTCTTCTTTGAGTGCCATTTCTCTCCATATTCCACTCTATGTTGCACAAGCATGTCATGTGGTAGCTTTTCTTTTGGTTTTTGAGCTTCCCAAATTTCCAACTCATAAATCAACTCCTACCATCTCTCGCACTCCTACCAACTCTCACACTCCTACTAACTCTTACATTAGTTATATAGAGAAGGAAAAAAAGTTTTAGACTTATTGGTAAATATAGCATGTGATTTATATGAACATTGTATCATTACATCTGCTCCAATTAGATCTTGCTAACTACCTCACACTAGCATTCTTGGCTAACAATGACTCTCCCCATATAGGAGGCCCTATTTTTGACAAATCAAATTTTTATTATGCAGGACTTGGGTTTCATTTTTCTCTTGTGTGCAATGTCTCTGGTGGTAGTATGAGTATTACCCAACTTTCTCCCAACCTATTATTTGGTGTGGTCTCTTGGTTTTGCATCCTTGGTCAAGATAGTACACCTTAGCAGTGGACTCTTGTATTGGAACTTAGCCCTGCTACATGATTGGTTGGCTCCCCATTTGGGAAGTTGTGATTTTTGGGTTGTACTTCTATGCCATGTGGCATCTGTGTGCACCTCCAACTTTTAGCTTATTCCTTCTTTTTTCTCTAGCTACCCTCTTCTACAGTTTGTGTTGAAGACTTGGGTTGTTGGAAACATGAGCATGATGATGTAGTGTGGGGAGATTGTTGAAGATTGATGAGCATAAAAATGTATAGATCTTTCATTAATGGAAACCCATTATAGAGATATAGAAGTGCTGGTCCATAGAAGATGAAATATTTTGTAGATTTTCCTAAGTCCCACTCTACAATTTTCAATGTTTAATGAACCAGTTTTGTGGTCTGCATTGCTCCACTATGAAGAACCTTATTATGAATTTTTGAGGTAGTTTGGGTGCATGTTAAGGGTGGATAAATTCAAATTTTCATGACTTGATGTCTTTTTTAGTCGAAGATAATGTTGATAGAGTATCGGCTCTAGAAATGATAGAGTACTGTGACAGTGTATGTTGGAATGCCCTACATTCCATTGCAAATGATTATTTTTCTATGTAGTTATAAATAAGTGTTTTAGGATGTCATTAGTGTGTGTCATCCAAGTGGCAAGTGTTTTTATGGTTTGCGTGTCAATTTGTGAGTGAATTATTGGTTCATTATATTATTGTTTTACTAGTAGTGCTGACCTGAAGGTTTTGGGGTTGTGTAGAGTTAAATTACGTATGGAGCAATAGCATAGGAGTGATTATTAGTGAGCTAATTAAGTGTTTGTGTGAGATCTGGTGCAAAGAGAAGTGTGAAGTATAATTATGGTGAAGTATGAAGTGTGTTAAGCCAATTTTCTAAGCTTCAGTGGAGCTATATCTTTACCATATATCCAATGCATTGTTAGTAGTTCATTTGGGTAGTGATCAACCCTTTATTATATCTCTTTCTGTTCTAGGTAGTGAACCCTTGGCAGAGAACCACCGATAGTGAGTCATTCTCTCATTTTGGACCTTGATTCCTTAGATAGCGAGTCCATCAGTTTGTATCAAATATTGTAACTAGTTATATAATATATTGTGAGCTAATACTCACTATGGTTTTACCCTTTCAAGGGTTTTCCACGTAAATTTAGTGTTCTTGTGTTTCTTGATGTGATGTATGGTTTATATTTTCCTTTTATTTACTGCAAGTTAAATATGAAGCTTTGAATGGATGTTTCAATGGTCAAAGCTAATGAGTTTTAGTAAATATTGATTCACCCCCCTCCTAGTATGTTCCTTTCATTTATCGAAAGTTAAATATGATGCTTTGAAAATCAGAGGCGTCACAAGTAGCCACAACATCAAATGTTTGCCCAATGCCCATTCTCATTGTTGTATCAACCTAGACATACATACATAGACATTTAACACTTATAAAATTTACAAGTGTACATGCATGTATTTCATATATCTAGTGAATTTAAAATTCATAATTTTAACTATAAGTTAATGTAAAATTTAAACAATTTACAATATGAATGTACCTGCCCTTGAACTATGACGCTCGATAGTGGAGGAGTGCTCGACAATCCCTCAGGACGAATCAACGTGGAAGTTGATTGACCCACCTAAACCAACACAAATATTTCAAACATATATGTGATTCAATTATAAATTTAAAACTCAAGTTAAATTTATGATTTCATATATAATTTTAAAAATTGAAATCAAAATACCCCATAAGGGTTGCCGAGTACGACTGGTGTCGATTAATGTACTTGTGTAATAGATGATTGCCCCATTGATAGTACCATTTGTACACCAAACAGTTTGATTGTTAAAATGTATTGCAAAATTTTCTTTGATATATACATCCATCAAAATTGTTATAAAATGAACGTACATAGATGCATATTTATACCTATGTCGCAATGTCCTTAGGGTGATGGTCTGCTATAAGAAACTCTACAAATGAAGTGGTGCGACCAGATGAACCACCAAAATCTCCATGTCCACCTGAACAAGGTCTGGCTTGATCAGGTCCATAGCATACTTCATGACAACTAGTACATATATGGGGG
Organism: Sequoia sempervirens; assembly: GCA_007258455.2. Classification (NCBI taxonomy): domain Eukaryota; kingdom Viridiplantae; phylum Streptophyta; class Pinopsida; order Cupressales; family Cupressaceae; genus Sequoia; species Sequoia sempervirens. Next base: position 129,111 of record VDFB02381780.1, on the reverse strand, counting down.
ATGAGCCTTGACACTCCTGGAGCGGTACTCAGAATAGCTCCATAAAAAACTCCTCCATCATTAGTGTCTCTATGCTCCCCACCCCCTATCATAGAAGCATGCTAATCGAGGTCTCCTATGAGTGTACTAAGGGAACCTAATGTTGAGACCAGAGCTCGATGATGTATAGGTGCAAGAATGGGAGGACTAGGAGCAATGACAAGGGGTTGTGCATGCACGGGGTGTTGGGGATCAACCCTTGCCCCTAACCTCTATTGTGGCATGCTGCCACCAACACCCTGAAATGATTTAAAATCAAAATAATTGGGATTTATCCCCATAAAAAAACTCTACATACAATTTTATCAAAAAATACAATGGGCACTGCCAATTAGCATGTGGGGGACTATAAAAAACCATATACCATCGATCCCAAAAATGTGCACTCATCTGTGGATGTATGCACCACCTCATGGATATTCTAGATTTGTTGGGTGGAATGGGTTGTCGAGTAACAGGGTCAAGAAAGAAGGGGGTTAGGTGGGATTTAGTTATTTTAAGGTCTAATATTTGTTTGTAAGAGGGACCGTCAACATAAAATTATCTCATTTGTTCTCTGTCTCGTCGATGCCTATCTAGATCAAAATCAATCATCCTAATGACATCCACAAAGTCTTGCATCGCAAATACAAAACGTCTCACATGTGGTGGAATCAATGCTTGACTCTACATAGCATTGATTTGATTTTGTAAGGATCCAACCTGATAGTTTATACGTGCTCGCAAGCGAGCCTCGTTAGATACGATAGGTGCTAGATGTGGCATATTAGGTGGAGGTGGAGGTGGAGGTGCAATGTGGCTGTGGATGAGGTGGTGTATTGATGATATCATCAATGTTAAAATCATCCATGATATGAGATATAAATGTGCACTTGCATTAAATTATACAAAATTAACATACAAATGTAAAAAATTACAAGAAATAGTTAAATTTGACACTTGCGCATGCAAATTTGTTTAAATAGGATGTGCATACATATATTAAGATCATATATTTAATTGAAATGGACATATATACATTGATTGAACTTGAGAATGTGCATACAAAATTCAAAAATTTAACATGTACATACATTTAGAATAAAAAATATGATGCATAATTTGCATGCATACATCATTAAACTAAACTATGTAGATACATACAAATTTCAAAATTTAAGAACTATATGCAAATTTTTAATACATGTGTACATACTAAACAATCAACTTGAAACATTCACAAAAAGCTCATTTTATGTCTATAACACACACACACACACATATATATTACAATTTTCTAACATGAGAAATCATGATCTAGTAGATATAGTCATAAAATATATACTATTATATATTGTTCATTATAAGTTCATAAATTCCACCAAATTCATAAATTCATGTCACTACAAATATCCATCTAGAACCGAAATCATAAATTGACGTCTGTTAGAAGATTAATCTTTACTTGGTAAAGGTTATTCTTTAATTGTAATTATTTATTAACTTGTAGGAATAATCCAAAGGAATCCCTACAAGTCTTTTGTCTTTTTTGTCATCTCACACATGTGTGAGGATGGCTTATTTTTTAATTCCTTTATTAAGGAATATTTGTAACCACCTCCTTAAGAGGTGACACTTTGCACACACATAGATGAATTGGCTTCATTGAGTTGGGAGTTACATTCTAACTCCTTCTCACCTCTACTTATTAAGGTGCCTCTCCTCTCATTCTTCAAGATTCAAGCAAGCAAGCTAAGGCTTAAGCTCTCTCTCTCTTTGTATTATTCTTTAGGAATTTTGCCTCCATTCATAATATTGGGGTTTTTTCTTGTTTTTCCCCCTTAACAAATTCTTGTGTCTCTCTTGCTTTGGTGGTGCTTCATTTGGCTACTTCAATCTATTTGGTAATCTCTTTCCTTCAAACAATTACTCATTCATTAGTACTTTCCATTGCTCTTTTCTATTTCCTTTCATGGTATCAGAGCTGGCATGGCTTAATCAACACACTCTAAGCATTGACCACTTAGGTGCTTGTTGGGGCCCACTAAACCCGTCCGTTCTTCGTTCTACATCACCGTTAACTCTCGTCCTCCATTACTCTTGCACAAAGTTCAATTTTTTAAATTTGTTTCTCCCACCTGTAAGATCTTTGTATGCAAGTTTTTGACCCGAACAATTTCCATTTGCGCGCGCCTAGTCCAGGCTTGTGCCAAAATGGGAGCTTTGGAATAGGGTATGGACATCGATAAAAAAGTAATGGAATGGTGATTATTTTTGCATATCACAGTTGCAAATGCTCTAGTAAACATGTATGCAAAGATGTGGAAGCATAGAGAAGGCATGCGAACTGTTTGCTTAGATTCCTCAAAGAAATGTGGTATCATTGAATGTTATGATTGTAGGATATGCACAAAATGTCTTTGCTGAAAAGGACTTAGAAACTTTCAACAAAATGTGATTAGCAAGTGTAAAGCCAAAGTTTGCAGCCTTTGCCAACGTCCTAACAGCCTGTGCAAAAATGGGAGCTTTGGAACAGGTATGGGCATTCATCAAACGATGAATGATAGAGGAATTTTGCAGATGATGTAGCTGCAACTACCCTAGCAGACATGTATGAGAAATGTGTAAGCATAGACAACGCACGTGAACTGTTTGACAAAACACCTGCAAGAAATTTCTTCTCATGGAATGACCTGATTGTCGGATATCCAAAATATGGAAGCATAGACATGACACCTTAAATATTTGACAAAATTCTTCAAAGCACATTTTTCTAATGGAACAACTGATTGTAGGATATCGACATAATGGGTTTGTTAAAAAGGCTTTAGAAACTTCCAACCAAAGGCAATTGGCAGGTGTACAACCAGACTCTACAACCATTGCCAACATTCTCCTAACCTATGGCAAATGGGAGATTTGGAATAGGGTATGGACATCCATAGAGGAATTTTATCAGAGGTAGTTGTAACTGCTATGGTAGACATGTATGTAAAATTAGTTACACATTCTAAAAGTAATTTTAATTTTCATATCACAGCTACAATTTATCATACAAATTAGTGAAGATATTTGAGATCAAGGGAGTTGAAGAAGGTTTAGATGACCTATATTTTTAGGTTGAAACTAGTGAAATAATATTTTTTTAATATGTATGTATGTGATTTGTGATGTTCTTAAAATGTGATGATCTATGTTCAAGCTAGAGTTCTCAATGTGGTTGTTGTGTGAATATGTCATTCTATGTTTGTGAATTCATGAGTTTCATGGTCTCATATCTAACTTGGGATCCTTGTGTATAATTTTGATCTATTGTAGCACAATATACATGTGATCTAGTGACAAGAAAGACTCTATGGACTAAATTGTTCATCATCCTTTAGGTCTCAATGGAGTTGTATAGTTGTCATTTTACAAAGATGATAGCTCCATGGTCATTCATGCATAAAGTACCATAATGGTTATATTGGTGAATCAAATGTCCAAATTATGGTCATCCTAGTAGAGATGGGATATTTTCTATCTCAATGACAAGTTGAATAGCATGTAGCCATAATGAGGTGTTACCTTGATTATCAAGGTTTCCTTAGGATGGTTTCTATCTTAGTTTAAAGTTGGATAAAGTTGCTTTGGTATAGCAAGATGCTACAATGTGATCAAGGTATTTTCTTGTTGGCATGTGCTAGGACCCATTGGAGTGGTTGTAGCCCCCCAAATTATGTTGAATGCAATTGTGACTCAAATGTTTACAGATGTGTGTGTCTATATGTATGCATGCTTGTGCATGTGTCAATTGGTCAATCTAGTGATATCAAGTTCTAGATTGGATGAGTGGTGGATTCCATAATTTTTCTAGATTGGATATGTGTGGATTCCATGGTTTTCTTGGATTGGTTCTAAAGATTAGCTACAAAATTTCTTAGATGATAGAAGCCTTGCACCAATCAAAGAGGTTGAAAACCTTTGAATGGTTGCACACCTCAACAACACCCATATGAAGTTGAATACATCATTGTAATGGAAGATAGGAGGAAAAGTAAACATGATACTTGGGTTGGCCTCCAAGAAAATTACTTTGTACTTTACTAATAAATTGGTAACACATGTTCCTACATTCTATGAATTAATGAATAAATCTAGTTGTAATAAAGATGAATGAATATATCTCTAAATTCATGAACCTAACAACAATTATATTTGATTCCTAACCCCCCTTACATGCTTCCATACTTGGATGCCCCAAATTTTCCCCTAATACGTATGACAAATGGCTTGCAATTTCATAGAATCTGTCATATATGACAACTCTTACAACTATAAGAGAATCTGTCATAACTACCTAAATGTAGAAGATGCATCTTACATTCTCTTACAGCCTATCATAGGTCAAAATTGGGTGCCTACTTTCCCATGTAAATATTCCTTCCAACACTTGTACAACTTGTCATAGAATCTAGCTCTTATGCACTATATGATCGTCATAGGAATTTGTCATAAGAATCTATCATAATTTGTCATAGAATCCCTCAAAGATGTTGACACATGTCAAGGAATCTCTTCCCAAAGTGGGACGCCTACATTGCCCTGTGGAGACCACAATATCCATGTCATGTCCCATGTCACCTCCCAATATGCTAACAACTCATCATGCCAAGTAACATTATATGCCAAATTAATATGAGCAAGAAAATACAACATAAGTATTAATAAATTAATATTTTAATGCTAGGAAATTGCAAAGGTTGAGACACCTTAATTCCCAACATCTAAATGTATATAGGAGAAAGGGTAAGATAGGAATTGAATACTTTTGCATTAGTTGCATACTTAGAAAATGCTAGTGAAGACAAAATTCCATATGCCACATCTAATATTTATTTAAAATCCTTAATCACAACTACATTAAGAATCTTGAGTTCTTGTACTTGTTTCATGTCTAAATTTTATACTGGGAGATTCATTTCTTCATGTCCAAAGACCTATATGTATAGTGGCTAACAATTATTATATAATTGATTTTAAAATGGAATGTTATAATAAGCATACATGTTTATAATAAGCATAAACGTTTATAATAAGCATACACATTTCTATGCAGTGAAGACAAGGAAAATAGTTTTTTGGAAAGAATATAGAATGATGACGTTAAGCTCGATGGATTTGTTCCTTGCAATTTATTTAGATGGCTTCTTCCTTATAATTTATTAGATCCCATCCCACTTTTAGGTTCCTTTTTTTCTCATTCCAATATTATCCAACTATTAAAAACTGTTAGCTTTCTTGGTAACATTTGGTCTTGTATTTCATTCCAAATGAGAACTATTTCTTTTGCAATTGATTTTAAAATTTTATTTTTCATTTTTTTGGAACTCTCTACTCCCAATGACCTTGCTCTTTTTCCTCCATCTTAGAGCTTATTAACTCATATATAAACTACTCTTATCCTTCTTATTCCATATTCTCTCTTCTTTTTCCTCATGGTTGAAGTTAAACCGTTCTACAATTATAAACAAGTATTTCCTATTGATACACTACAAAAGACTAACTTTTGAACTTTAGTTTTCTTACTACTTGCATCAATAAAGTAGTTGCATTATCAATACCTAATCAATCTCAAAATTAAACCTAAATTTGTATCCTTAATGACCCACTAGGCCCTTAGATTTCAACCATGCTTTGATACCATATAGGATAGTCTAATGGACTTGGCAAAAAATAGACTATTTATTTAATTGAACTTCTTAATTTTTTGCTCACATTACATATAGGAATGTAGTCTTAAAAAATCAATAATTCCCTATGAGAAGTCATCTGAAAATTCTCTTGGATCAACATACTTAGATTCTTGGGTTTGATAATAACATTGAGCTTAGGTATTCATGTCTAGGTCATAAAAAGTCCTTATAGGGTGATATCTAAGAGATTGACCTTAAGACAAGATTTAATACAGGTTGAACCATCAAATTTTAAGAGAATCAGTATGGGAACACACATGACCAACTCCAATTTGTGCATTCTCACATTCATGAAATCCCAAGCATATTTGAAATACTTTCATTTTAAGATTAATATTTGACATCTTTTTTGTCATGTTTAAATTTAATACAAACACATAACTTGCACTAATTGATAGGTTTCTTGAATCTCAATATCTTCGGCACAAACATATTATCAATCCTAATTTATTTGGGAGCTTGGTTTTGGAAGTTAAATGATTTATCTCTAGGTTTTGTCGACCTAAGAAGCCTACTAACTTTGACTAATTTATGCACTCAGGTTTGAACTTACTAACAATTAGCTTCTAATTCTCATCTATCTATGAACACATATATGTGAAGATTCACTCTAGAACATCAGTGGATATAGATTTAGTTAGGGCATCAATAGTTATAAAATCCACTAATACTTGTGACAAATGTGGGAACTTCAAATTTTTTGACATGCATAGGCTCTTAGTTCCAAATATATCAAGACATCATAGATAATAACATAACATGGAAATAAGAACCTTGAAAATTTTAAGTTATTAAAGCGCTCAATTTGAATCTTGACATGTGATTATATTTAAAATTTCCTACACATATTCAAGTATTTATAAATTTGATTTTACTCAAGGTATCATGTTTGGATTTGAAACTTCTTTATTGCTATAACTCCTAGTGGATTTGAGGCTTCTTGTAATTTCAATTTAACATAATTTATTTTTTTATTTTTTATAGGGGCAACATTTAGATTCTCGTTTAACGGATATGCATCACTACATGATTAACTTTGGTCAATCAGTGTTTTGATTTCACTTGATAGATTAATGAATAGGGTTTTGTCTTGAATTAGGATCTTTCCAAGGTTTCTTTCCTCTTGGGGACATATTTCCATTATGGATATACTCTAAGACATCAATAGGAAAGAATTCTCTTGAGGAATTAATGGTTAGGATTCATTACGAAAATTTGTTTCAATATTAAAAGGGAAGCTAGTCTCAAAGGATAGCCTTGATAGAGAAATTATCATGAAGGGAATCTAAGACTTATTATAATTAATTCAAGCAACAACTTCCCATACTTAAATTATTTAGAGTTTAGATCATTGAATCTTTCAAAGAGCCATAAGATAGTTTTTTCATTCTAGGCTATTAGAATTTACCTCATAGAGTTTTGTTAATACTTCCTTTGATCAATTCTTGTTTTTACAGGGGAAAAATTCATACTTCCATTTAGAGGATATGCATCACCACGTGAATAAATTTGGTCAATCAATGACTTAGATTTCACTTGATAGAGTAATGAATATTGGATTTTCTTGACTTGGGACTCTTGCCAACGCTTATTTCCTCTTGGGGACATGTTTCAATTAGAATTTACTCTAAGATATCCATGTTCAAGAATTTTCTTCGGGAATTGATGGTTAGGAGCTATTAAAAATTGGAAACAAAAATAGGATTCAATATTGCAAAGAAAGCTAGTTTGAAAGGATAGTCTTGATAGATAAATTCTCTTGATGGGGTTCTAAAATTTATTATAATTAATTTAACCAACAACATTCCATACTTCAATTATTGAGAATTTAGATCATTGAATTTTTGCAAAGAGACATGGGATAGTGGTTTCAATCTAGTTTATTAGAATTTACTTCATAGTTTGTTTTTTAATGCTTTTTTTTAATTATTTATATATGGGGTTTACGTAGTTAGATCCTAATACATTTTGGCCTATGTAGACCTATAATTTATTGGTACCCTAGGAGTGGCCTTGAAGACCTATCAAGAAGGTTTTTGAATAGGGAATACATCTAATATATAATCTTGTACTTGATAATATATTGAGGCACATTTTATATATTTTGCATGTTTATAAAATGGTGTGAAATAGTTTATAAAATATAAAATATTTATCAAAAACAAACCATGTCAACACAAAATGTTATAAAATAAAAAAATATACAACAATTTTTTATAAGCGACACAAACAAAAACATTTTATTTAAAAACACGAAAAATCATCCAACTACATAGACATTAAAACATGTCAAGAGACGGTGAGAAAATTGTTTATAATTTCATTCAAAACTTTATAAGGAAAGGTTGGAAAGGAAACAAATGAAAATCTTCATCAACACTACATATTATCAAATTAATGCTCAAATGCACATATCGACTTAATATCTTCACCCCGTCCATAATATCAATCACATAATATATTTTTAGAAAGAAAAACAACCCATAAAATTTATCATACATCATAGTCAATTTATCCAACACATCATGAAAGGCTTACAACTAGTTCACCTCTAATAAATTTTTGGAAACAACCATTCTCTTACCCTCTCAAGTAGTTCATGACGACACCAAGGAAACTTCATCAAAACCTTGTGGATTTTTGTTGTTGCATTTATAATGGGACCAATATTCATATAAGCACAATAAAGTTGAAGCCTCTTACACTCCCATGTGATCCCCTGCTTGAGATTTCAACAAACACAACAAGATGTGGTGTAAGGTATAACATTGGACTTAACATGTTAGAATAAAAAAATTAAATTAAGTATGTTCTAAGTAAAAATAAAAATGAATACATAAATTTAAAACATATACATATGGTTAATCATATAAGGATAAACAAAAGTATTGTACAACATAACAACTATATATAATTATCTTGACTAGTTTCCAAGACCATGATTTAAGTACACAATTATACTTTAAGATCCATACCTTGTTTTATCCCAAGATACATACAAAATACTAAAATTCTTATCCTCACTTTATTCTCTAGAGTTTTTTGAATATCATATAAAATAGGACTAAATAAAAAAAACTAACCAATAAGGACCCATTTTCCATATTACATTCTCTCTTAAAAAATCCTTTATCACATAGGTTCCATAAAAAGATAAATATATGAAACTATATATTTAGGATTCATATTTCAAATAGCATGTATTATCATTTAATGGCTCTAATATTTTGTTCTTGAAGTTATTTATCACCTAAGTAATCATCATAGAAAAAAAAAACTATTGTAACTTCTTTTCTTGCCAACTATTTTATACCTTTCATGATATAGTTTGATAATGATAATCTTAAATTTAACAAGTTATCCATGTTTTTACAATGATCTGCATAGTAATTTACAAAGAATATTTATAATAAATAGTTACCTTTTAATGGTGACTTTTGTAATATCCCCTAACTACTTAAACTACACCTTTGAATAATTGTTAGTTATTTTAAACTAATTTTAATACATGCATGTCTATATTCCTTAGTGGGTGTTGATAGCTTGTAATTTAATACATAGGTTATTCTTAACTCAATTTTCAACAACCTTCATTAATTATATATATCCTAATAATATTAGATTATCTAATATTTATATATTGTCTAATACTTGTTCCAAATGTCTATTATAGGATCTTTGACTATAAAAGTTATGTATTATATAGTCTTCCATATTATAGATGACCTTCTTATTAAATACTAAATCATACTAGCCATGGATTCACAAAAGAGCTTCACAAGTATTAGACTACTATATAGTTTATATGTTTTAGATATTTTTTATCCACTTGCATCTCAACATAAATTTTAACAAAATAACTATTCATAAAAATATTGCATATCTTACACACCAATCAATTAGGACTACTTGTCATACAAACATATTTACAAACTTAAATTAATGTCCAATAAATTTAGGATTACACTCACATAAGTCAAAATTTTCCTTCACAAAATTGCACATTCAATCATGTATTTTTTCTTGACAGAATCTAAGAGAACACAACCTAACCTATCATCTAGTTGAGAAACTATGCCAATGTAAGCTAAGGAAACATTTTGATCCTGCACTATTATGTTCTTTTAGTTGAAAAAAAAGAGTATATTAATATTAAAGAAAAAATATTCAACACAAAAATACAAATATTTCGATTGTTAGGAACTAAGATATAGCAGAGGAAACTAGGACCATGATTTAAAATGCTAAACAATTCATTGATACATCCATAACTTGCATTACTTGTTAAAAATACATTCCTATAAATACACTACCCATCCAAAACTATGATATCGTGTAAATGATAGACCTTTAATAGAAAGCTAAAAACTAATAATTAAAATTGCATGTCAAAGACATTCTTCGTCAGAGGTATTTCAAAGCTAGAGAAGATCCATTGTGCATGTAATTGCAACCTAGTTCTCCTCAAAAAGGACAAGGTTCTGAAGCCTTTTCATCATACCCATTTTATTGAATCTTGCAATCAGGATGTTCCATTAGAAAATTGTGTTTTGAGGCATTCTGTCAAAAAGTTCAGGTGCCTTGTCTAAGCTTCCACATTTTTTATATCCTACAATCAGGACATTCCATAAGAACAAATTCTTTGGCATAGGCTGGGAGGATGCTGACAATGATTGTAGAGTTTGGATGTACACCTGCCAATTGCATTTGGTTAGAAGCTTCTAAAGCCTTTTCGACAAACCCATTGTGTTGCTATTCTGCAATCAAGCATTCCATTAGAGAAATGTGCTTTGAAGCATTCTGTCAATAGTTCAGGTGTTGTGTATATGCTTCCACATTTTGGATATCCGACAATCAGGTCATTCCATGAGAATAAATTTCTTGCAGGCATTCTGTCAAACAGTTCACGTGCCTTGTCTATGCTTACACATTTTGCATACATGTCTGCCGAGGTAGATGTAGCTACATCATCTACAAAATTCCTCTATCATTCATCATTTGATGAATGTCCATACCCTATTCCAAAGCTCCCATCTTCACACATGCTATGAGGATGTTGGGAGAGGCTGCGAACTCTGGTTATACACCTGCAAATCGCATTTTGTTGAAAGTTTCTAGGTCCTTTTCAACAAAGACATTTTGTGCATATCCTGCAATCATAACATTCAATGAGATCACATTTCTTTGAGGAATCTGAGCAAACAATTCGTGTGCCTTCTCTATGCTTCCACATCTTTTCATACATGTTTACCAGAGCATTTGCAACTGTGATATGTGAAAATAATTGCCATCCCATTACGTTTCGATCGATGTCCATACCCTGTTCTAAAGCTCCCATTTTGGCACAAGCTTGGACTAGGCGCGCAAATGGAAATTGTTCGGGTCAAAAACCTACATACAAAGAACTTATGGGTGGGAGAAACGAATTTAAAAATTTGAACTTTGTGTAGGAGTAACGAAGGACAAGAGTTAACGGCGATGGAGAAGGGCGGGACAGATTTAGTGGGCCCCACACCAGCCACCTAAGCGATCAACACTTAGAGTGTGTTGGTTAAGCCACGCCATCAGAGTTTGGTATTACTAATATCTTGTGAGCTATATTGTTGAAGGTTTACCAGATTTTTCAGCACACCACTGGAGACACTCTCAAAGAGGAGAAGAAGATCTAGTGCCTAATCTTGGTTGTTTTTTGTCTTATAACCCTTGTGCAGGGTTTTTATCTAAAGTTTTAAAGTATTTTAGTTTGCATGCATATTTAATTTTATGCAGTTTTTTTCTTAAACCATCAAATAAAGGGTTATAGGGCAAGTTTTAAAAAAACTCATTTTTTGCATGTTTTTTTTTTTTTTAGACTGCAGGAATCAGGTAGCACGACCCCCTATAAACTGCAGTGCGCTTGGTAAACTTTTTAATGTGACCGGCGACGCTGGCGCGACATGCCCTCCGGTACCACAGGACGAGGGGAGGCTAGAACTCGTGACCAGCAGAGCCGCAACGGAATTACTTAGCCAACCAAGCTAGGGCCCCCGCCCTAAAAATTTGGACCATTTCTCGATTTATGCGTGTCATCCTTGTGCAGGGGCCATGCTAATCTTCTCTGTATCGTTCTAATTTTATCGGATGTCTCCGAAGAGACTCATTTTTTGCATGTTCAAATTCTTATAAAAAATCAAAAAAATTTAGAAATTCTTTTTAGGAAAAAAGCTAATCTATTTTTTTTACAAATATGTATATTAGATCTGTAAAAAATATTTTGTTTTTAAATTTATATAATAGAACATATTTTAAAAAAAGGGTCATTTTTTTAGTTCTCTAACCCTCTTTAGCTCAGTTTTTTTTCTAAAATATTTCATACTATTTTGTTTAAGAAAATAAATTATTTTGTTTCAAAAAATCATGTCTATGTTGATAATGCAATTTTTTTTTTCTTCAAAAAATCAAAATAAATCAATAATAAATAGTAAAAAACATTAATATTCAAATAAAATAATCTTTAAAAAAATAGAGCTTTGGCCTTTCTCAATGAAAACACCCTAATTTTTTTAAATAAATACATTGAAAACAATAATAAATATTTTAAAACCCTTTAAGGGTTTCGGCTTTCTTTTGGGCTATCTCAAACCCCTCCCACTGCCGCTACACCCGCTTTGCTGTTTACATTATCAATAATAAATTTTAAAAGTTAAAAAAATCTAAATCAAATTTTATTTTTTTTCAAATAAATCAATCTAAGTTTTATTTCGACCCTTAAACACTTCGGCCTCTGAACTACGATCACCTCCCACCTCTCATCTCCCTCTGCGTGTTGTATGCTGCACTGTAAAATCCCTCTGTTTCTTACTGCTTAGTTTCTTTTTTTATTTTAATTCTTTATAAAAATTTTTTAACTTAAATCTTTTCCCTAACTACTTTTCCTGCCCACAAACCCCACTCAAAATTGTTTCACATAACTTTAAAAAAAGAATCTTTCTTTTAATAGACCTGATTAATCTTATTCCTTTCACCCACTTTTTAAACATGCAAATTCCATTTTGTTTTTTAAAATTTATTTTAAATCTTCTTTAAGTATCGAATTCTTTAAAGGAATGAAAAGGTTTTAAAACTAAGGAAATAATTTAAGCTTTTATTCTTTTTTCCAAAAAATTCCTTAAAGCTAAAGAATCTTTTACTTTTTTAAGAATCTTCTTTATAATAAAGAGTTGCCTATTTTTAAGGTTTTAGAAAAAAGTTTAATCCTTTAATTTTTTTCATTTCATATTTATTAGTGTATAACTTTAACAACTTTAATGTAATTTCATTTATTAGTTTTCAATTAATATTATATACGTTTAGTAAATTTTCATAATTTATGAAATATTTTTTATATATATATATATATATTTAGATTGATTATTTTTCAAATATAAGGGCATTTATTTATTTTTAATTAAAGGGAGATTATTTTAATCAAAAGTTTTTTTTTTCAGCATCTACTTACAATCATTCTATTTCATATAGAAAGTCTTATTGTGCACTTCAATTTATTTACAATGTCAACTTTACTTGCAGAGATTAAATTAAATTCCTCTAACTATCCTTCTTGGAAGACTCACATTTCCTTCATTTTCATTTTAAACATCTTTTGGATGTTGCTACAATTGAAATTGATCCATCTACATCCAAAGATGAACAAAAAAAATAGAAAGTTCATGTCCTACCATATTGTTAACCTTTAAGTTTATTTTGCTTGAGTTACATTCTTACTTACTGTGGCAATGAAAATTAACATGCTTGTATAAAATGCACTTATCTTGTTTTTTGAAAAATAATTATGCTTATGTATATCTATTCAATATTTTGGTGGAGCTTTTATCTCTTTCTTTTTCTTTTATTTTTTCTAAGTAATTAGACCTTTTTAAAAAACATAAATAAATAAATAAATTTTGCATAAGGCATTTTTAGATTTTTTTAAAATTTCTCAATGGACTATTTTTTTAGACATTTTAAAAAATTGCCTTTTAAATAGGCATTTCTTAAAAACTTTCCTTTTAAAATAACTACACATGTACTTTATTATTGGACTTTATCAACCCAATAATAGTGTACTTGTTTTACTCAATTATATTTGCAATATGAAAAGGGGATATTCATGTAGTCATGAATGCATGAGTATCGTCTTAATGACTTATTTATACTTAATAATTATTCTCTTCATAGTATGAATTTCCCATTATTCCATCACAATTTTTTTTTAATATTCTTTTTGTAACTTAAGGTGACTTGATTTGTGGCTTGAGAAATTATCATTCTCTCTACCTAAGTCTTGATCTATTACAATCTTAAAAAAAAAAAAAAACACTAGTGTTTCCTCTCAACTACAATTATGTTGTTTTGATAAAGGGAATTTGATATTTTATTGTCTCATTAATTTGATATTGTGCCTTATTGGTAAATTTGTCATTTTGATGGATTTATTTCATCTATATATTTTTGAAAATTAAAAGCTCATTGGAGTATTTTCCTTCTTGATGGATTTATTCCATCTATATATGTTTTGCAAATTAATCACTTTATCAAGTCTCAATGGAGCCTTTACATATATATTTTATGTGCTAGTTGCATTTGTAGTAATGTTGCATAGGGAGCCCTTTCTATAATGAATCATATATTTTATCAAGTCTCATTGGAGTTTTTTTGGGGACCCATGGAAAATATTTCCATCCACTTTGATGGTATGCACTTACTTATTTATGATGAACTTAGACCTATTTTCTTAATTGATGGGGTTCAAATTCTTGAAACTTTTATGTTTCAATAGTTTATTGAAGGCAATATGGTTTTTATAACATTATTAGGACTTTTGATATTGAATTTTTTTTACTAAGGCACTATGGTTTTTTAAAACCATCTTTAGGACTAATTTTCAAAGTCCTTTATTATTAATCTTGATACAATTTCCCTTTACAATAAAACAAATGATGTAGTGAGAGGAAACCTAGAACTATTATTGCTATATTGACATTTTATAATTTGGGCTATAAGATATGGTTTGTGCTACAATTTTTTTTGGCACTCTTATTCAAGGCTTAAGGTTAAATTATCTACATTGGATTACTCTAATATTAGCTACATATGCAAGAAGAATATGATACTTTAATTGCTAATAATAGTTGGGATTTAGTTCCCTTACCTCAAGGTAAGAATCTTGTTTCATGCAAATGGTCCAAATTTATATATTAAGCATAGTGACAATGATATTGTGATTATTATTTTATATGTTGATGATTTAATTATCACAAGTCTAGTTCTAACAATTTGATTAGTGATGTTAAGTCTCAACTCAATCAACAATTTCAAATAATTGATTAGGCCTATTACTTTTTTTTTGGGTATGCAAATTTGGCAAACACCTAAAGGTATTTTTTTTCTTTCTTGACATAAATATGTGCAAGATCTCATAGATAGATTTAAAATGATTGATGCAAATTGTGTTTCTACTCCTTGTGAATTAGGAACTAAATTAATGGTTGATATGGAAACCTCTTTTGTTGATCATCCTAATTTATATAGGAAATTAGTAGGAAGTTTGAATTATCTAACTCTTACTAGACCTGATATTTCTTATAATGTTGGATTGGTTTCTAGATTTATGTCTAAACCACAAAAAAATCATTTTAAAGTTGCAAAAATAATTCTAAGATATGTTAAAGGTACTCTTAACCTTGGTCTTTTTATGATGCAAATTGTGATTTTTCTTTAAAAGGTTATACTGATTCAGATTTAGGAGGTGATCCCAATGATGGGAGATCCACTTGTGGTTATTATTTCTTTGTTGGATCAGGTGCAATCTCATGGAATAGTAAGAAACAACAATCTAATTCTCTTTGTTCTATAGAAGCTGAATATAAAGGTTGTACAAATGTATCTAAAGAAGCATTATGGTTAAAAAGATTACTTGAAGAATTGGGTCTACCTCAAAAGGATCCTACTCCTTTATATTATGATTTTCAAATTACTTTGGCAAAGAATCCCATTTTTTTTGCAAGGACCAAGCACATTGCTCTTCAACATCACTTGATTAGAGAACAAATTGAAGACAAGCAAATTTCTCTTTTGTATTGTAAAGGTGAAGATCAAGTTGTAGATATTCTCACCAAAGCTCTTTGTAAAGATAAATTTCTCTTTCATTGTAAAAATCTTGGATTACAACCCATTGAAGGGTTTGTTGTAACCTCCCCAAGTAAAGCTTAAGGGGGGATGTTAGAAGATTAATCTTTACTTGGTAAAGGTTATTATTTAATTGTAATTATTTATTAACTTGTAGGAATAATCCAAAGGAATCCCTACAAGTCTTTTGTAATTTTTGTCATCTCACACATGTGTGAGGATGGCTTATTTTTTAATTCCTTTATTAAGGAATATTTGTAACCACCTCCTTAAGAGGTGACACTTTGCACACACATAGATGAATGGAGGCATTCATTGAGTTGGGAGTTACATTCTAACTCCTTCTTCTCACCTCTACTTATTGAGGTGCCTCTCCTCTCATTCTTCAAGATTCAAGCAAGCAAGCTAAGGCTGAAGCTCTCTCTCTCTTTGTATTATTCTTTCAGAATTTTGCCTCCATTCATAATATTGGGGTTTTTTCTTATTTTTTCCCCTTAAAAAATTCTTGTGTCTCTCTTGCTTTGGTGGTGCTTGATTTGGCTACTTCAATCTATTTGGTAATCTCTTTCCTTCAAACAATTATTCATTCATTAGTACTTTCCATTGCTCTTTTCTATTTCCTTTCAACATCACTAAAAATATCCATCCAACCAAATTTATAAATTCATCACACAAAATATCCATCGTTCACCAAATTCATAAATTCATAACTATTTAAGATCATTTTCTTAATTTAGAAACTATTGTGGATCTCTATTGCATCTCTTCATTTCTTTGTGTTTTCCTTTTCAGAATCAAAATTTATCCTCTCCTCTAGCCATTTTCGATGCTCATCTAAGATCCCATCCATAGCCCTGACAACATCAACAAGGGTTTGCATGCTAGATGCAAACATCCTCACAGGTGGTGCGACACATTCTTCATTTTGAATAATGTTGATTTGATCTTGGACAGTTCTAACATTGGCATTGATTCCTGCTTGCAAATGAGCACCATCAATTTAGGTGGTGGAGGAGGGGGGTTATGAGGTGCAGTGGGTGGAGGTGGAGGTGAAGGTGTTGGAGATGGATGGTGTGGAGGTGGATTGAAAATATTATTGAATCGATCCATGTGATCTTTAAGATATGAGTGAACCTGCATAAGATTTGTAATTTCGAAATGTAAGATACATGTTTAAGAAATACCTTTAAAGCATTCAATATAAATGGTCTTTAATTGAATACAAATGATAAGATATGTAAGCCTCATTTATGTCTAAGACATGTTACTTGAATGAAAATATAATTAACTATTAATATAGGAAAATTGATGAATACTATATGGTTTACGATTTAGAGTTTAGGATTTAGGTTTTAGGGTAATATGATGGCTTAAGGGGATCTATGTAGTAAGGTCCTAGTAAAAAATGACATGGATTTTAAGTGAATAAAATTTGGTCAAGAACTTATTTGATCCCCTTAAGAAATGTCATATTAGGACCCCTTAAGAAATTGATTTACGATTTAGGGTGTCATGATGGCTTAAGGGGGTCTATGTGTAGTGAGTCCTAGGAGAAAATGACATGGCTTAAGTGAATAAAATTTGGTGGAGTTTCCCAAGGCAACCAAATTTCATTAAGAGCCTAAGAAAAAATGATGGCTTTAGGGTTTAGGGTTTAGAGTTTAGAGTTTAGGGTTTAGGGTAATAGGATAGCTTAAGGGGATCTATGTAGTAAGATCCTATGACAAAATTACATGGCTTAAGGGAATGAAATTTGGTGGAGTTTCCTAAGGAAACAAAATTTCATTTTAAGGTCCTAGGACAAAATGAATGCTTTAGTGTTTAGGGTTTATAGAACTTAGGGTGAAGTTTTGGTGCCCCTTGGAATATAATGAACTTGCAAGTTAGTGAAGAACATTTTCTTGTGGAATAGTTGATTGAGATAGCTCTTGTTTCAACTGACCAACCTAGATCATGAAATCTCATTCATATTATAATCTTGCACGATCTTATTATTGTTAAATTTGGTTGCCTTGGGCAACTTCACCAAATTTTGAGAACTTCTTTGGTCCCCTTAAGAAATGTCATATTCAGACCCCTTAAGAAATCAATTTATGATTGAGGGTGATAGGATGGCTTAAGGGGATCTAGATGTCTAGTGAGGTCCAAATTTAGTCATAGTGTGACCTCATGTTAAAAATGAATCAATCTATACATATCACAAAATAATATACATGTATCAAAACAAGTAAAAATTTCCTCCTACATTAGGGGATATCAAAATAAATACAAAATATTTTAATAATTATACTTGTAATCACTTATTAATAAATTATATATCATACATAATTTTAATCACATAATAAAGGAATAAATATTCATATGTAGAAGATACAAAAATAAAAAGAGGCTACTCACATGGATCTTGATCCTTCTAGGAAGTACCTAGATTGGTGTATTTCATGTAGGACTCTATGTAGGTGGTGGGACCTTCACAGGTCTCTCCTTGTATATTTTCAACAATCGCACCCACTCCCTCTATAGAAATATTTCCTTTCTTATTAGAGTTCTTTTAATCTTCTAAATTGACCTCTTATTTATAGGAGCATAATATGAATCCTCCTCCTCTCTCTATTGTAATAATAGCCTAGTTCCTCCAACCTATCATCATGTACCTCCTCTGTTTCCCATGTAATA
This sequence comes from Sequoia sempervirens, assembly GCA_007258455.2. Taxonomy (NCBI): domain Eukaryota; kingdom Viridiplantae; phylum Streptophyta; class Pinopsida; order Cupressales; family Cupressaceae; genus Sequoia; species Sequoia sempervirens. The sequence continues at coordinate 110,536 of VDFB02381780.1, read as the reverse complement.
GGTACCTTAGGTGTTAAATGGTTCCATATTGGTCTCCTTATTGATGCATTTCTATCCTTCCACATAAATCTATATAGTATCGAAATATAGGTAATTTTATCGTTATCATCTCCCTTAACTGCTAAAGAACCCATTATAATGCTTGAGGATGGGTGGATTATTATTTAGGAGAACATGTTAAAAATCCTATAGAGGTCATGTCATGTGTTTCTTAATACATATATTCCCATACAAACCTCTTTCCATGTATTATCAACTCTCCTATATAATAGACACCTTACTATTTAAATTTCATATGATATATACCCAAGTCTTTCCAATTGAAATTGCTATAATTATACTTTTATGGTATTCTAGATATTCATAATAGTTTTCATAAATATACCAAATAGAACCATTCTTGACATTGAACCTACATAATTTTAGGTATCTCCAATGAAAGAAGTCACCCATATCAATCTCACTCATGCTCTCCTATCTTGTGGATATTATAGAATTTAGTTTTCTTCCAATGATTTAGATCCCTATTGCACATGTCTAAGTGTCATAGATAGTGATCATCCACTCTTCATAAACTTGTAGAAACCAAAAGGTTTTATATTATGTGTTTAAATAAGTGAAAACATTACAAAAATCTCTACTGGATGGTGATAACAGAGGGTTTTTTAAGGCTACCAAATTTCATTTTAAGGTCCTAAGACAAAATTCAAATGCTTTAGTGTTGAGGGTTTAGATTTTACAGTTCAGGGTTTAGGGTTTAGGAAACTGAGGGTCAAGTTTGGGTGGCCATTGGAATAATTTGGACTTGCTAGTTAGTGCCAATTGGAAATCGATTTTACGTGCTTGGATTTATGAAATTTTTAACTAAATTTGCAAACAAACATTGATAAAATTTATGAATTGTAACTATTCTTTAAAATATTGTTTTCTAATCTAATTATAATTTAACATTGAAACTAAAGTTTAACATATCATTTTCTCCATACAATGCAAATGAATTTTCTTGAGCTCGAAATTACCTAGTTTTTAAAATCAAAATGATTTGTTTGATTTCAATTTAGGGTTTAAGCAAAAAATTTTGTTCCAATTCAATTTAGGGTTTCAATTTCTAAGCAATTAGGGTTTTTAATGCAATTTTTTTGTTTCATTTCAAACTAGGGTTTTAAATTCAATTTTTTCATTTGATTTGAATTTAGGGTTTCAATTTAAGATTGATTAGGGTTTCTAAATGCAATTTTTTATTTCATTTCAATTTCTAGGGTTTTGAAATGCAATTTTTTTTGTTTCGTTTCAATTAGGGTCTTCAAATTCATTTTTTTGTTTTGTTTCAATTAGGGTTCTCAAATTCATTTTTTTTTGGTTTGATCGAACACTTTAGGTTTCAAAAGCTAAATTTTATTTCTAAAACACAATTCAAGGTTCATTTTTTTCATTTCTATTCAGAAATCTTCAAGTTTCATTGCATTTTTTGATCTATTTCTATAATTAGTGATTTCTACTATAACATGAAATAAAATGCTTAAAATGTTAAATAAATTAAAAAAACATGCTAAAATCAGTTATTCTATTCACAATTTCAATAAAAAATGAAAAAATGCAAAAAAAATGGGCAGGGGCAGGTACCTGGATCTATTTGTGGAGGTTGTTGTCACCTGCACTCGGGATCCCGTCTATTGTAAAAATGTAGTTTGTTCATTTAAAAAAAAATAAATACCAATATAAAATGGTATCCCAAATTGTTCAAAATGGGATCCCGATTTTTATAAATCGGGATCTCGTTTCATAGTAATCGGGATCCCGTTCCTTGTCCATCGGTTCAGGACCCTTCAACAATTGGAATCCCAATTTTTAAAAAGTGGGATCCTATTTATAAAAATTGGGATCCCATTTTTGCAATGCCAATTTCATTTTTTTGGCTAAGGAAAAAAATTCCACATTTCGTGGACTCAACTTTGTGCACTTACCCAAAGGAAGAGGAAGTTGATGAGCTCACTCATGAGCTTGAGGTGACTATGGAATCGTTGAAGAGCACCCAGATGGTCCTTCAAGAGTCACAAAATAGATACATGAGCTTATCATGGAGTTGATTTTGGCACAGTCTTCACCTTCTATAGTTTCAGATTAGGTTTCTATGGTAGTAGTTGGTGAGAAGCGTATATCCATGAATTATGGTTGTGAGCAGGTTGAGAATGTGATTACATCAATCATAGTTATAGGTGCAGTTGATACATATGGGATGAGTGTATTGGTTGAGAGTTGCAGAGAACCACATGTTGCACCAAGTTCTCCTAAGGATAGTCCCATGATAGATGATGTAGGGCAGGTTATTGATAGCTCTTGTGACATAGTAGTTGATTCTCCAAAAATTTGTGTGACAAAACATGACGCTACTTCATCTTTTTCACAAGAGATATGCAAAGTATCATCTAGTTGAGAGATTGGTTCTTATGTTGATTTGTTTTCCTCTCTTGGAAGCAAATCAGTCATTTCATCCCATGTAGTTGATTATCATCGGTAGTCTATTGATCCAATTTAGGAGCATGATTCAATTTATTATTCTAGGGACTTAGAGATGGATGATTCAGATCAGAACAAAGTGGCTGTGTAGTTTGTGAATAATCCATTACTTGAGATGGATGGTGGTTTGACCTATGATAATCCACTCTTTGAGTTGGAAGTGGATCACACTCTTGATGCTAGTTCATGCTTGAGTGTTAATAACAGTGTTTGGGATGTTTCTAGTGCATTAGAATTCCAAACAAGGCTCACGGAGGAGATTTCAGAGGTGTACATGGTGAGGAGTGTATACATTTTTTCATTTGATCCTCATGTACATGATTTATTTCAAATGCATAATTCAGTGGCCCATGTGATGGAAAGCTTATATGATAACTTACCTTGCTCAGAGATATCAGGGACATTACACATATCTTCCCTTGGCATCCAGGTAGGGTAGAGTTTTTCTTTGCTACTGAGATTGCTTGGGGACAAGCAATTTTAGGGATGGTGGACTATAATGTCCCCATTTTTACGAGCATTATTTTGTAGAGGGTTTAACCTATTCCTAACTCTCGTAGGCTAAGGAGCTTGATTAGAGGGTCTTTGTGGAAGTTACCAAGTTGGAGGTTGGCTTCTTTCATGGATTGAGGGGTTATACGGAGGTTTCCAATTGTATATTGAATGTTTAAAAATATAATGTGTTGGAAAACATATTGTTTGAAAATATATTGTGTTTTCCAGATGATATGATGTTATGATGACACTTTATAAATTATATTTTTATATTATAATAAAGTGAAATTATAAAATATTAAATAAAATAAAAATTAAAGTATGTGGTGAAGAAAATATATCTTTTATGCCACATTGGCAAGAAAAGTATAAAAGTATATTAAGGGCTCATTTTTTATCATCCAGGAAATTGAAGATTGCATTTGATGTTTGTGGAGAAGTGTAGGGGGTTTTGCAAATTTTCTATTTTGGTCTTTAGGAATGATAACTCCCATTGATTAGCATAACTGAGGTGGTGAAATATTCCTCTGAAGAGTTGTAGCTGAGAGGAAGATATTATAGTCTTTCTAATTGTGCTTCACTGGTGGCCATAGGCCAAATTTTTTGAGGATATTTTTCATTTTTATTAGAGATCATTAGTGACATCATATTTGCATCATCTAGTAGCATTGAAGATATATTGAAGGAGTGTTGAAGTCTAATATATATTTGCAGAAGTCTGATATTAAATTACAGTAATATTAGGGCACCATGAAGGGCCATGATTTTTCTTGTGGAGGCTTCTAAAGGAATCTATTTCACTTCCTACGCCAGGGCGCTCCATCCTTGGGGCCTATGCTTTGGTTTGCATTCCATAAAGGAGTCACAAAGGCTGTATATTATTTATATATCTGTATTATTCTTCAAAATAGGGGCGGATGGTAGAGGGCTTCAATTTGAGCTTGAAGGACCTGTTCTTTGCATTGGATTGGTTGCTTCTTCATCTCCACATAGGGCAATTTCACAATTAGGTTCCTCATGTCATTTGTAGTAGTTAACTTTGTCAATTGTAATCATTAGCGTTGTTGTAGATGGTTATTTCACATCATACTTGGCATTGTATTTGCATCTTCATTGTGAGCTAGGAGTCTTGACGAATTCATGTTATATTGTACTTGGGTTTGTATTTGAATAAAGGAGTTACAAGTTGGGAGTCTTATATTCAATGTAACGATCATTTAGAATAGCATAGTAGTATGCATTCCAAGTGTTTGTGAAAATGACAGCTGGCTCTAGGTGCATGTTTTTAATATAAAGTCCATATGTATGCCTTCAAAGACAAAGCTGGATTGCATCTTCATATTAGATCATTTCCTAGATATTGTAGTAATTTTTTACAAGCATTTGAACTCCATTTTGATACTATAACAAGCCTTTTGAAGACAAGCAAGCAAACTAAAAATTCAAGAACAAGTAAGGAGTTTGTAAGTGCAGTGTTTGAAAAAATTCCTTGAAGCAAACTTAGGCTAGATTTTGTAGGGAATTTCTATAGTGGTTTAAGAAGTTTAAACATTGACATTTTGGTATATTCCCTCTGCTTTAGGTGAAAAATCCTAAAGTGATAGAAGGTCATAGTAATCAAGATCTTTTTTTTGAATTTTTGTAACCCTTATGATATTCCTTGAGGGAAAAAATTTAGATCAGAAGTAGCAAGGGGTATTACATAGTCTCTTTCAAGGTCATAGTACAATTGACTATAGTTTAGCCAAGCACAAAGAATAGTTATTGGCTCCATAAGGCCAATATGAAACTAATACAAAATCACATGAAACAATAGGTGGATAATAATTGGATAGAGTGTACCTTTATCACTTGTGATTGATTATTTCTACATCTCTAGCTATATAAGTAGATGCCATTATCCAAGGAAACTTGAACCATAAGTTAGGTCCAAAATTATATGGCCCTTATCAAGTGATGAACACATTGGTGAGGTGGCATGCAAGTTGAAACTTTCATCCTCTTCTTAGACCTACCTAGTTTTTCTTGACTCATACCTCAATAAAGTGATGGGGATTGGTGCTTTATTCCCAATAGAACTACCAACTTTGTACAAGGAGGGATACACATTTTTGAACCTAAGATTGTATTAGACAAATGCATGAAGGACAAAGCAGTTTAAAGGGAAAGGCAATGTTATGAATCTCATTCTACAATATAGTATCTAGTATTAGTCAAGTGCACATGCTTTGTAACTTGGCATATGTAATATTAAATAGAGGTATGGATGAAAGTTCTTTGCATGTCATCCCACTATTTGGTTAGAATTAAGTAATTATTTCACATGCATTGGATGTCAGTAATTGTCTTTAGTAAGAAAAGCATCTATTGCAATTAATTTTCAAATGAAAAGGGTTAAAATTCAAACTTGTGTCATGCTTTAGGTAAATTTAGTGTTTTGAGTGAAATATTTTCCTTTAAAATATTCTCAACCAAAATAATGGTGAATTTTATGGTGAGTATGCAAATTTAAAATTTTCACCCAATAGTGTTTGAACTACAACACTGGGTTGAAACTCTTTAGCGTCCAACCATACACAAAGGTACAATTTAAAAAAATATTGTTGCTAGTTTTAGAAGAAACAAGGATCCAAAAGTACATTGTTTTAGTAAAAACAAGTTCACCCAAAAGTACATTGTTACCAATTCTTCTAACAGTTTTTCCAAAAAAAAACTATATATTTGTATAAATTTCTTCCAATTTCTTTAATACATACATGTATGAAGTAATTCACATCTTAAGTTTAATACACACTGATGACTAGATTTAAATACAGAGTTGATTCCATATTACAAAAAATATAACAAAATTCATTTTAGAAATAACCAAAATATGATGCATTAGAAGTGGGAATCCTTTTCAAAATGATTTACTTTGTTTTATTTATGATAAATAATTAAGACATAGATCTATCACATTTTTTATGTTTTTAATAAACTTGAATTTAATAATTTTTTAAAAAACATATAATTATAAAAAATGATTCTTTTCTTTTTCATACACTAGATATTTATTAAATGAGAAAACAATATTTATTATAACTTTAAACCTAGTTTTTAAAGAAAATTAATAATTTTATTATACTTTTAACTTTGTAAAAAACAATATCCAAATAAATTGCACTAAATATCACACATTCAATTAATTTATACTATTTTAAAATCCAAAACAAATAGATAATTTTCTTACAAAATTACAAATATATGCAATAAATTAATTTTTTGATTTTACTTATTAATTTTATTAAATAATATTTTATTAAAATTACCTTAGTCTTTTTTCATTTATTTCTGTGATAGAAAATAGATAAGATATTTTTTATAATATTATATTTAAATTTAGAAAAAGTAAGGTATTTAAACTATTTTTTTTTTTAATGAAAGATTAATTATATTATGAAATTATATGTAGATAATAAGTTAAATTAAAAAAATACATTTATTTTAAATTTTGTTAGTATTAAAAAAATTATTAATTTATTTATTACATATATTTGTAATTTTGTATGAAAATTATCTATATATTTTGAATTTTAAAATAGTATAAGTTAATTGAATGCATGATATTTAGTGCAATTTATTTGGATATTGTATTTATAAAATTAAAAATATAATGAAATTATTAAAAATTTCAATATATTAAATTATTAAATTTATAATATTAATAAAATTGAAACTAATTATAAAATTAAAAATATTATTAAAATTGAAACTAAATATATTTTTTTAAATTAAAAAAATTATTACAGAAATGAACTACTTTCTACTAAATTTAAATACTTTCACTTCTAAATTTAAACATAATATATAATAAAATAAAAATAATAATTCTAAATTAAAATAAAACAATTTTTAATTTTTAATAGTGGATGGAGGATGAATTTTCTTTTTTATACAATAGGGTGTCCGCGGCCCAGCAGCTTGTATCTTGGGTATCTGGGTGAGCTGGAGCTAGACTAGTCCCATGTGGGTGAGATCCCCGCCCACCAGAAGTCCCACCCTCTTAAATACCAAAGTCGAGTCGAACCCAACACCAATTATAAAGAATCTAATAAGGAGAACAATTGTAATAATATATTATTCAATAAAATTAACAACAAAATGGAGGTAAATGCCTAATGTCTGGTAAGTGAGAATCCATCAGAATGATTCTGAAACCGAAGGATCACACCAGGCATCATCCTCCGAGGCAAGCGACTCGCAGGAATTGGCGTTAAGGGTTTGGGACTCAAGATGCTTGCGTAAACCATCTAAGAGTAAGCGTCTATAACGGAGCGGGCGAGAGAGAGTGGTTTTTATATATTTTTCTAGCAAAGAGACAGGCCTGGAGGACCACTTCTATACCAGGCAAAGTAAACCCAAGAGTATTCCATACAATGAAGACAGCATCAAGGGGTGATGAGGAAGGGCGAACATCACTGAGAATATAGGTCTTTATATCTCTGGTGGACCGCGGATTTCCTGTTAGAATAAATGACCCTTTATCACTTATCGGTTTGAAGCCTCTAAGGGTAAAGCCATGGATATCATTTGTTGGGATTCCAGGGGCTGATATGTTCACCCACCCGGCGCTTATCAACATTTTTTCCGTTTCGCCTCCCTCAACAGGATTTCATGTTTGATTCTCTTTAAGCCTGAAAACGTAGCCCCAGAATTCCTCTTTAGGAATAGGCAAGATATATTCCAATGGTAATATGAAAGCCTTTATATGACCATCCATCTCCTGCTGGATATCTTGATGTTCTCTCTGTGCTCAGGGAGTAGGAGATAGATGAGATAGAGATGAAGCATCCCATTGCTTTTATAACTTTTTTTTCTTCGTCTCCCAAGGAGCTGAAGCGTAACGTCACAGATTTATATAATATTATTGTAATGCTGAAATTAGCATAGTTCTCTAGTAGGATAATTTTGTTTGTGAAAAGTTGGGTTCTTTTTCTTATTTTTTTAATCTATTTACATTTGTTTAATTTATTGGTTTCATTATTATGTTAGAATGGATATATATTATATGTCATTTTATGAAAAAGTGTGGGTCTTGCGAATCAAGTGTTGTGTGGTTTTGTGTGAAATGTATATGTTAAATGATGTGCGAGCAGAAAAGAGAAGTCAAGGATGTTGAACGAAATTGAAATATCATGAAAGGATGTGATTGCTTGTTAAAGCTCAGTAGGTTGTGTGAAAGAAGATCTATATCTCCTTTTGTAATATCAGGTTGAAAACTCTTAATCAAGTTGTTTCTTAGTGACTATGTTGTAGCTTGGTCATAGAGGATTGGTGTCCCTCGTAGGTTGGTGCCTACAAATCAAATTTTATAGGGATTGGTGTCTCTTATAGGTTGGTGCCTAAAAACTAGAATTCATAGGCAATTGGTGTCTTCTATAGGTTGGTGCTTATAAATCAAATTTTTATTGGGGATTGGTGTCTCTTATAGGTTAGTGCCTAAAAACTAGAATTCATAGAGGATTGGTGTTTCCTATAGGTTGGTGCCTATAAACTAGAATTCAAGGGGACTGGTGTCTCCCTTTAAGGTTACAATTCTTGTGGGTTGGTGCTTGCAAAATTATTGTAAGCTCTATATTATTCTGAGGTTGGATTTGGATAGTAGCTCCAAGAAACTTTTCTCACCGTGGTTTTTCCCTTCTATGTTTCCACATAAATATGATGTTCTCTTGTGCGGATTACTTGTATTGACATTAATTATGTTTTTAAAGTAGTATATATGTAGTGATTTAAATTAAAAAGTTTTAAACATTGATTCACACCCCCTCTCAGTATTTGTACATGTCTAATATAACCAAGTCTTTGACATCTCAACTACAAGAGGGAGAGAATCATGTAAGATCTTTTCCTCCAATAACAAATTGATGGTCTCCCAAATACCTTCCAACTAGAATTGGCCCTACCCTTTAGGAGGGTAGAAGAACCAAATATTCTCCATGATCACCAATCTATCCAAGAATTGATGTTGTGCTCTAATAAAAAAAAAATTCCATAAAACTTTAGATAACATGTATCTTAGTATGACCTATTTGACTAATTTGTAATAAATATACACTATAAATGGAGAAAGAAAGTAGTGATTTTCCATTACTTTGGCTAAAGGTTTAATAATAAAATAAACACATTCTTAAAATAATGTGTCATATATTCACACACCTCTTTCTCAAACTGGTCATTGATAACTTAATTTAACATTCAATTTTTATAATAATATGGTCAATTGATCATGCATATTCATAGTAATACAAAAGTCCCAAATTTTATTTTTATATTCCAAAAGAAAATCAATACTAGTGATGCATACTATCCAACTATACAAATACATGTGTATTTATATCCAATTATACATATATAAATATGTACATATATATATACAAGCATTCTTACATGTAAATAATCATGTTCTATCATTCATTATAATCAATATTATTTGTTTATGTATTTGCATTTGTACATACATATATATGTTCCATATGTATATACCTTCATAGATACATATCTAATCCCATTTTCATAAGAAGCACAAAATAGTGAAGAATCTTACAATTTATTTTAATAAATTCATCTTTTTGTATCTAAACTTTTGGATACATATGAACATATGATTTATCTTTCCATAAGACTTTAATTGACACCTAAGCATCCAACATAATTATAAATATATGGATAGCATTTCAAACTCCATAACTGAATCAATACTAGTGCTTTTAAATAGACTTTAAAACTCTATTGATATCACTTGACAGTCACAAATCTACCAAAGGCATTACCAATGATATTTCATTCAAGAAAAATAGTTTCAACCCAAAATTTGCATTATGGATTTTTTAGAAATCTGAAATACATTGAATAACCCATGAAAATTTTTAAGAGAAAATCAAAGATACATAAATTGAAAAATATAAAGAATGCAAACCAAGACTCTAAGAGATTATGCAATGTCGATATGGAAAAATTGCATTAAGAGATTCCAAGCTGAAAGGATACAATGCAAAGATTCAAGAATAGATCAATCAATATGCAAATACAAGCTAGGTAGTGGATTTATATAGAACTAAGGAAATTATGTAGGTGGAAAATTCAACCAAAAAGAGTTAACCACAAAAAGTGGATATGGACCATCAAAAGTGAAGGATGCCGCCAAAAGTGAAAAGTGCTCCACCGTTTAAGGAAGGGGAAAACACATCACTTATCTCCTAGTAATAAACTCACTTTATTATCCTAAGAAAACTTAATAAAAGTGTAGGAAAAACCAAGGACTAAGGGAAAATAAACTAATCCAAGTATGAGCCTTCTGGGTGCTTTTCTGTCTCTTCTGCCTTTGCCCGGATTTCTCATGCTCTTAACCCTCCCCCTTTGTTGTCGCAAGCCTGGATTAAGCATCTCTTACCTAAGGTTAACATTTTTTTCTGGTCTTTGCTGCAAAATAAAGTTCTTACTATGGATAATCTTAGGAAAAGAGGATTTCTGATCCCCAATAGATGCTACCTCTGTAAAAGCAATGTTGAATCAGTTAATCACCTCTTTATCCATTGTCCTTTCTCCTCCTTGGTTTGGGACAAGCTTTTGAAATGCTGGCATTCTTCTTGGGTCCCTTTGGAGTCGGTTGAGGATTTTTTTGTTCAATGGAAATCCCCCTCTTTCAACCCCTTTATTAAAAAACTATGGGCCTTCTCATTCCCCCATGTGACTTGGGGAATTTGGAAAGAGAGAAACAACCGGATCTTCAAGGATAAGGAGTCTTCAGAGGAAATTGTGTTTGAGAGAATTCTTAGGATGATCAAAGAAAACTTCTCTATTCTCCCCTTTAGGGAAGACAAGGTTGAGACTGTGGTTTGTTCTCCTTTTGATAGCCTGATTGCTAGGGAATAGAGATTTAAATGGGATATTTCCAATGCCCCTAATTCTACCAAAAAATCCAGGGACGGTGTTTGCTGGAGTTTTCCTATGGAAGGATGGGCCAAAGCCATCTTCGATGGTGCGGCCAAAGGAAACCCAGGAAAGGATGGGTGTGGTGGGGTCTTAAGGGATTCAGTAGGTAACTTTATGGGAGTTGTTGCCACTCCTCTAGGGGTCTAAACCAATCACATGGTGGAAGCGGTAGGGGCTTATTACATAATCAACATGGCTGTGGGAATTAATTGCAAAAATCTATGGCTCGAAGGTGACCCAAAAAATATAATTGATTTCCTTTGTGGTAGGTCCCAGCTAGCATGGTCGATAAAAAATTGGATTGATGACACCAAGGCCTTACTTAGTAAGTTCGACAAAATAAGAATAACTCATGCTTACCGTGAGGCGAACGCGGTTGCAGATTTTTTTGCCAATGTGGGAGTTAAGAGTGACAAAATCCTCATGTGGCATAAAAATACTGACCTCCACTTCGATGTCCAAGCCTTATTGGAGCTTGATGTGGTGAACGGAAAAAAGGCGGTGTCTTGTAATAATGAGGAAGGTACGAGTCATGAATAGTAAAATTAGAAGATATAATGGGGCCGAGAGGATCTGACTGATAAATTATTTACTTTGGCATGCTTTGTGGGTCTTACGAAGCAAAGGAACTATCTAGAACAGGTTTTTTATCTGTAATAATATTCAAACTAATATCCCTAAAATGGGCGGGGAACGGAAGAGGGTTGAACCTACCAGATTTGAGTCACACACCAAGAATGCCAAAGCTTGGAGTAAAATAAGAAGAGGTGGCTTACTTCCGTTCATTGAGAAACTCCATGGCCCTAAGGAGGAGATTACAGATTTCTTTGAGAAGAATTGGAACAATGGGGAGGTTCTCCTCTTTTGGAGGAAAGTTTAGATTGATGAAGCTTTGATTGCGGAGGTGACTGGCATTTTGATGGAAGAGCATAAATTCTTTAGAGATAGGAAATTTTCTGATGAAGCTGTGTTGAGGTTCCCCAAATCTGAAATGGAGAAGAAAAAACTTGTCAAGACGACGAATAGTTACTATGAAGCGGACACTATAAAAGCATTATGGAGAAAAGTGTTAAGGGTTATCATGGAGTACATCACTCTCAACAACCGCTTCACTAGGGTTTATGGATATCACTTCGTGTTGCTTAATCACTTCTGACATAAGGTGTGTGTCTCTATCCCCTTCTTCTTGCTCTGTTCCCCGAGAAATAGCTTTTCTGATCACAGTAGAAGCCCTAAAAGATACCCGATTCTTCACACGGGTCTTTTAAGGCTCATTTATGAGCACTTTTAGAATATTCCTTCCCTTCCAAATCCTATAGCCCCTTTGGAGCTTGATGAAGATGATACTGAGCCTAGCATTTCTGATACCAAAGCTTCCCCCGACTGTGTCAAGTGCTCTTCACCTCCTCTACCCCCCCTTTTGCCTCTGGCCGCTCCCCTCAACCTTCTAGCGCCTACTCTGTTTCTGCCTCTGGCCACACTAACCCTAATGCCAATTTGGTGGGCTCTAGCTCTCTGGTTAATAAGCTTGTTTCCTACCTCGATGACTCCCCTGTTGTTTCTACTAAGGCGGTCAGGGTTAGTCTTGAGGACCCCCACATTCCCCAGAATATTCAATAGGAGAACTTTAGCCCCCCGAGAGGTGTGGAGTCGGTGATTTTTGGGGTCAATTCTAAATGTGAGCCCCCTTTTAACTTCGTTGGTAATGCCAAGAGTTGCTCTCGGGACCAGTTGAATTCTGCCAAATGGGTTTTTCATGAAATAAGTGAGCTGAAAACTAAAAATTTGTCTCTTCATAGCAAGCTGGGGGAAATTGAAGCCAAAGTTGCAGGGTTTATTCAGCTCCAAGCGGAGAAGAATAACAATGTGAAGGATACTGCTCAAAAGGACAACACAATCGAAAATGATATTGAAAAAATCAAAGGAACCATGAAAAAAATTGCTGAGTAAAACTATAGAATTGCCAGACATAACTCTGTTATCATCAAGGCAATGTCCGAAAGACTGGAGAAAACCCAAAAGAGAGCTTTGATTGTTGATCTTGATCAAGAGAAATACCAGGATGAGGAAGCTGGAATCTCTAAACCTACCAGATCAAGCACGAAAAGGAAAGCCCTGACCACCCCAAATATGACTCAGAGTTTTATGGAGGGGGTTCAGGAAATGGCGGACTTGGAAGAGGTTGTGGACTAGCTTCTGAATTCTATGAATTAGCTGTGGCCAGGCCTAGCTTTATCTGTTTGCTGGCTATTTTATGGTTTCTTTGAGGCTTTTTGTTGCTGCCTGCTTATGCTGGTTTTTATCTTTCTAGCAGTTTTTCTATTTTTCAGACCTCTGTTTTGATCTTTTCCTATAATGTTACTTCGCGGTTTCGGGTCCCTGTAAAACCCGTTTATCCCCCTTTTATCAAAAACTAACCCACTAGGAAAATAAAAACTTACACCAACACCCCCCTAAAGTGGAACTTAGGAGGATGCAAAAGATGATGGGTCCTAGAAAATGAAGTCATGTTAGGTACCCATGTACATTATATAAAATACCCTAAAAGAAGAAGCCCCATCCCACAAGAATGAAGTACACCCCCTAATAATAGAGAGAAAAATAGAGTGGAAGGGAAAAAAAGCACCCCCCCTGATATGTAATGGTAGATGCCTGAAACTGGATGTAGAAGATGGTTCGTGATTGTTGAACAATGTTCCTCCCCTTAGGAAGAAACAAAACCGATAGCATATGCAAGTTAGCTCCCCACTCTTGAAAGGAATATGTAGGAAGAAAGTGCAAGATGTATGAAGTCTTTGAAGTCAACTCAAGTATCCCCATGTTGATGTTGAAAACCGCCACAATCAAATTAGGTGTTCTAGTCCACACTACTAAAGATTCCAAATTAGAATCTCCTAGAGACTGATGTAGAGAACAAGCCAAAGACTCAAGTATCTCCTCTAAAGATATCTTCCCCAAATGATGATCCAAATTATCCACACTCGTGTCAAACTGAAATGAATGTCCATGAATGAGAGGTTCAAAGTGATCTCTCACAACAATTGAAGAAGAATAAACTTCATCAAAGAGAAGATGAATACAATAAATTGTGCCTCTCAAATTGCTAATATGTGTCTCCATAAACAAGTCTGAAAATCCTATCAAGAGATCATCCCACAAAGCTATATCTAGAAGATAATGGTTGTCCTATTGTAAGTAGTCATTCAAAGCTTTCAAAGAAGAAACTCTAGACTCTAAAGTAGAAACAAATGCAAGGAAAAGAGAGTGGTCCTCAAAGAGAAGATGTATGTCCTCAATAGTGTTATCTAGATCCGAAATTAGGGACTGTACAAAAAAATATGATATTCCTGGTATAAAATGATCCCAATGGATTGAATCAAGAAGACATAAATGGTCTTATTGCAATGAATCATTGGAGGCTTTTTAAGAATCATCTCTCGAATCTAAAGTTGTAATAGGTGATGTTTGATGGAGTTTCAATGAATTGATCATCCACACAAGATGGGGCAACATAAGTCTTAGTACCATCCACAGTAGCCTAGTTCTCTAAGGAAACATCAATTTTAGATGAAGATCCAATGTATCCATACAATTGTTGAATGATGTGAAAGTAGTGAAAAGGAATTCAATATGCTCTACATGATGCAAAATATACTTTGGAATAGTAAGAAATATTAGTCCATAGACCATGTTATTATTATTAAACCAATCATTCTTCTAATTATAATCACTTGGCATAGGAATGAAACATAGGAATTACACGAAATTGTTCCAAAAATATGCAAGAAGTTTGATTGGTTAACTATTCAAATTTTCTCTATATTACATGGAAATCATTACCAAAATAAAAAATAAATCATATAAAGCCATATAGGCTGTTGGGAAACCTCACAAATCAGATATGGAGGTATGATAAAACAACAAATCAAAACTCTTCAATCCACCTTCTTCATGTAACATCAACTCCTTGAACCTACAACCTTCAATTAAGAACCACTGAAGCAATGAACCTACATTCTTCAAACTTTCTTACTACTATCCAAACACTTTCAAACCTATTCAAAACATGAAGTCTTGGTCTCCTTCTCCCAGAGCTCTAATACGACTAATGCAAAGGGGACTTCCCTTACAATATGAAACTCACCACAACAACAAATAAATGCACAAAATAAATGAAATAAGGAAGCATATTATTCAACTAGATCTGAAATAAAATAAGAAAGTACAATGTTATAATAGGATTGTTGGTGAAACCTTGAAAATAGTCTAGTTGTTATGTTTTAGGATAGACAACCACTGACTTTTTATAAGTTTCGCTCAAGGTAACCCTAGAGATCTCAATCCAAGGATGGAATAAGGGAAAGAGATTTACTAATGGCTATCCTAGGGTGTGATTAAAGATCAAAGAGGGGTTCACCACCAAGATAGGGCTTGGAAAGACAAGAAATGTAAGAGATATGCAAAACCTAACTATACGACCTAGATTATGAAATATAAGTGCATAATAAAAGACTAAGAAAGTACAAAGGGACGCACCTCGAAACTGTAGAGGCTTGAACAAAGACCTGAAATCCTAAAAATGGTGAATTTAATGCTCAATAGGACTCATACACTAGGTTGGGAGATTTAGTCCCAAATTAGGGTTTTTGGGCAAAAACAAGAATTTGGAACTATTGAATTAGGATCTATAGAAAAAGGTCTAAAAAAAGGTATACTGGGACTCATATGCCACAAGTGGAAATTTAGTCCCCATATTAGGGTTGCTCCAAAAATATGGTATCCTCTAATGACTTACTGTAGCTTCCCTCCTATCAAATCTTTGGTTCTAAAACACTGAATTATGCTTTGTAGGTGACTTTCCGTGATCTTATAAGTAAGGTGACAACTTTGACAACTTTGTAACCTTAAAGAAATTTCTCCAATCTTGCTCTCAATGAATATTTAACCTAAATATGCAAATCACACATGAAAGAGAGGTAAAAATATTTTTTTTGTTAGTGGATATGGATTTTCCTTGGTTAAACCTTGTTTTGGTAATCAAACCTTGAAATCAAATCAAATCAAATGGAGGAATGGTGAATGAACAAATATGCAATGTTGTAGCTCACCAAACCCTTAAACAAAAGGTTGCAATCTTGTAAGTAATGTCTATCATGAATGTGGATCTTGACTCTTGATTGTATGATATGGATCTTGACTTGAATGCTTTCTTGAATCATAAAACCCTACATCACAAATGTTAGCTCAAAAACAACCATGATGCATGATTACTTTGACATGATGTTTGATTTTGGAATAATGCTCCAAAATGCTTGATAATCACTTTTGAATGATCTTGAATTTTATAATTCTTGAATACTTAGATCACACTTGCTCATGAAAATTGCTAGATCTTGTTAGGAGAAATTATGTGAAATAACCTTGTATTTATACTTGTTTATGCCAAAATTACTGAAATTACAACACTATAAGCATACATAAATTCTAGGAGGATAAAATCTTGCCAGAATTTGAATTCAAATTAAGTCTAAGCTAAGCTAGACTCATATGCCAGTTGGGGTGTATGAGTCCCATTAGGCTAAGCTTGGGACACATTTTTCAAGAAAGGTTTAGTTTTATGTGAAATTCAAAATCAAGTCCCAAGACCTAGGAGGGACTCATATGTCCAAGGAGGCGTATGAGTCCTAGATCACCAAATTTGGCCCAAAATATTGAATTATGATTGGTTATTTGATAAGTGTTGATATTATCCTAAAAAATATGTAATTATCTATGATTGTGGATGCAAAATAGGACCAATTAGGGCTTAAAGAAGCCTAATTTTAGCAGGGAGGGCCCAAACAAGTGTGAAAATGTAAAGGGATACATTTTTCTACACTACATTTAGCCCCCACTTTAGTGAGAGGAGGAACTTGCTGCAAAATAACACTAAAGTAGACAAACTCGCATCAAGAGGGGTCTAAACATACCAATGCGGTTGGTATAGGATAAAAAATATCAAAGGAGTTGGCCAAGCCCCTAGGATCCAAGATCCTATTTCAAACCAACATAAGCAAAAAGGGACACATACAAGGTGTATGATATGCAACATCAAGATACACAAACATACAATGTCAGATACCTAAAGAAAGAAAAGAGAAAAATAAAATAAAAAACCAAAGAAAATGGGGTGGATCAAGCCTCGACTATTTTTCCAACACAATGTGGATTAGATCTAAGCTATTTGTCCAAAATGCATGCTTACTCCAAGACAACGAAACTTCAGGTTGTTCACTGGGTGATTATCCAAAGGGGTGGATCAAGCCTCAACTATTTTTCGAAAACACACGCTCACTCTATGGAAATGAAACTTTAGGCTGTCCATTGGGTGAATATCCAAAAAGGGTGGCTCATGCTCACTCTAAGGTAAATAAATTTCTAAACACCATGCTCTGAGAAATTACTTTAAAGTAGCAAATGATTAATGATAACAATAAAGAAGACATGAGAGCTTATTTGAAAATCCCTATGCCAAGTCATATGTTTCCAAATAAAGCTACATCATGAAAAGGAAGGGGTTGCCCCCAAAATGAAACTCCAAATACATTTGGGGTCATCATGTTCTTTCTATAATGTTTTAAAGAGAGATTAGAACTATCATCATTCCCGAAATACTCATGGAAGAAGAAGAATGACACAAAGAGAGCGAAAATAAAGAAAAACCTTTCGGGTCAACATGAAAGAAACCTAAATTTCTCGACACCTTGTGTCATCCTCAAAATGAGAACATAAGAAAAAGAAAGATAAATGGAAAATATTTTAAATAAAAATGGAAGAGACATGAATGCATCAACACCTTGCATTATCCTTGAAAGGAAAACACAAGACAAATGAAAAGATAAAGATAAAGGAAAAGATTTTGGATCAACATGGAAGAAACATGAATGTATCGATGCCTTGCATCATCCCCAAAAGGAAAACACAAGAAAAATGAAAAAGATAAAAGGTTTACAACATAGAGAAGAATGTAGGTAGAAATAGAGAAATGTCTCAAAGAGAGAGAGACACATCAAACATAACAGCATGGGGGATCACAATACACATGCAATCACATACAAAACATGAAAAAGAAAATAATGCAACAGAATAGTAAGGCACATGTGAATCAACCTATGAGTAGGTCATCTACATCCCAATCATGTTCATCATATATAGAAGGCGGGAAACTAGCCAAAGGGACAATAGAAAGTTCCAAACTAGGGTCATCAACAAGTTCAACACTCTTCCTAGGAGAATTATCATTTAAGCTCATAGAAGAGGAAAAAAATGTATTCAATTTATTATGCACTTCTTCATCAATTTTAGCAACCTCATCATCGACATGTAAATTAATCACAATGAGAGGTTGAATGGTAATTTCTAAAGAAGGATTTATCTCCTGTTGTGGTTACGATATAGGATCTTTTTGTTGCAGTGAAGAGGGAGATTCATCGTGTATTACTCCAATCAGGTTTGGATTTTTATTTTCTTTGCTTGTTTCTTTTTTTAGTCTCTAAGCAAGAGCACAATTTCTATGCCTATGCTCTCTATCATTTATGTTTCTTTTAGTACCATTGTCAAGTAGTGTTTGTGTAGGAGTAGGTTTATTAACCATAGGTTTCTTTTCTTCCCTAAGGGGAGGAGCAGAAGGAACCATGGGAGGTTGTTCAACCACTTTCTCTTTATCTTTGTAAAATTGTTTTATCTTAGGAGGTGTGATGAGATTGTTTTTGTTGTCTCTTGGTATTTTATTGGAGATAGGTGAAGGATCTTTCTTAGGTTGATCTTGGTTGTTTGGAATGTCTTTAGGTTCAATCATGGTTTTGTCAAGGATAGTAGGCTCAATCATAGGTTGAGGCATGTTTGTAAGGAATAATTTTTCTATACATTTCACCTTAAACTTTCAATAGGATTTGAAAAAGAAGTCTTTTTGAGGTTTACTAGGTTCCCCATAGGCTCGGGCCAATTGAAAATTTCCCATAGGGAGACAAAGGGTTAAAGCCACTATGGTGCACAATAAAGATTTCATTGTCAAAGGGAAACTTTAAGCATTTATGCACAAAATATGGGAAAACTTCCACGGAGCATAGCCATGGGTACCCAAGCTTCACATGGAATTGGTCCGATGTCAAGATGATGGAGAATGATACATCTAATTTTTGTGGTCCTATTTGTAAAGGAAGAGTAATTGATCCCATTATAGGGAAAATGAAACCATTATACATCTTTATCCATGCTTTTGGTTTATCATATGTTTCTTGATGGAGTTCATGCATGAGTAAGAATTCTTTAGTGATCACATTCTCTCCACAAATAGGATCAATTAATATTCCATTAGTGGGCTTTTCATTGATTCGATTGGCTATGTAAAGAGGACCATCTGCTGCATTTTGAATAATATCCATAGATGAGAATTCAATTTCAAGAGGATTTTTAGTTTGGCCCTTATGAGGTTGAGTTTTGATCAATGCGATTAAACCCTTTTTAATAGTATCCATATCCATTGGACTAGTATCCATAAGATCTTGTTCAATAGTATCCATGTCATAATTTGTGTCAACATTCATCACATCATTCTTTATAGTTTCACTAGCTTTGAAAAATGAAATATTATGTTTTGGCATAGGGTCGGTAAAGATTTGAAATTTTTGGTTGGGAGGAGTGACAAACTTATTTCCTTGATCATTAACACCTCCAATTGAAATCCAACCAAAACAAATGAGTTCTTGCACAAGATGTTTAAGACCCTTACAATGTTGTATGTCATGTCCAATTTTTTGCTGATAATGGCAATAAGAATTATATCTAAAGTTCAGAGGTAAAGGCTTATTAGGACTGGGAGTTTTAATAGGAGGGAAGGTGATTATTTCTATTCTAAAAGTTGTGACATTATGTTATGAAGGGTATCAGGTAAGATAGTGAATTACCTAGCCGGATCCAAAATGTGAAATGAGTAGTCTTCCTTATAGCAGCCACCTAGGTATCAACATGTTGATTTGTTTGTTGAGGGGGATTTAGTTGAAGAAAATTTTTATTCTTTTTTCTAAAAGGTTGATAATTTTTTTTTTTTGTAGATTCAAACTTCTCAGAATAGCTAAGATTTCTAGGTAGGAACAAAAATCTGGTAGTGGTTGATCTAGAACTTTTGAAATCTAGAAAATTCACTAACTGGGAGGGTATGTGCAGGATCATCATGGAAAAAATAGGCCCTTAAGTGGCAAAAAGTTTAGAAAAATTGGAGTTAGGAAACTTGACGTAAAAATTTGAATAAGTTATCTATATTATTTAAAAAATATGAAAGAATAGAATCTGTAGCAAATTGAATGTAGTTTCTAAACTACTAGGTTTATTTAGAAAATAAAAATATATATTTGGTGAAAAATTGAAATTTCAATGCAGTAGTACTTAAATTTTAGGGAAAAAATAAGAAGTAGGTGTCTGTCTGACCACCCTAACCATAATAAAATGATAATATTTTAGACATAAGTAGAGGAATCATGTCCGAATGTGATGCATATTTTTTTGTAAATTTTTTCCATCTAAATATTTAGTTATGAATTTTTTATTACAACTTTAAAAAAATATAAAAAATCATATGTCTAACCACCTTAACTTGGTCAAAACTTCATGAAATTCAATTTTTTTTTTTTAATCCTATATTATGTGAAGCATAGAATGTGACACATGTTTTGGATTCAAAAATGTGATCTTGTTTGAAAGCTATAGATGTTTTCAATTAGCCTATCAATAAGGACTTTAGTCATAATTCAAATAGAAAATGAATAATAATTATTTATTAAATTCAAAGTGAAGCATAATTTATATTGGTGGAAAGATGAGAATCTCATTTAAAAACCCTTTTCATTTCATCAATTTTGGGTAAAAAAAAGTCGTCAGCCACATACCCTACAAATACCCATCATATCGCCACTTTTTGGCCCATCATGATCCTGCACATACCCGGGACTTATATGTTACAAGTGACATATCAGTCTTGCTTAGATTCTTTGAAGGATCAAGACCTAAATCTTTTCTTCAATCTCTGCTCTTTCTTCCAATCCTGATTTCTAGATTTCAGATGCTCAATTTATTTTTGTAGGTGTCTTTTAGTGATCTTGTAAACAATGTGAAAACTTTGACAACTTGAAAAATTCTTCTAATCTTTCTCTTCAATGCATCTTCAACCTAGGTCTACAAATCACACACTAATGAGAGGAAAAATGTTGTTTTGTTAGTGGATAGGGGTTTTCCTTGGTCAAACCCCATCTTGGTAATCAAACCTTGTAATGAAATGAAACCGAAAGGAGGAATGATGAATGAAAAAATATGAAATGTTGCAACTCACCAAAACCTTGAACAAGGTGCTACAAACATGTGTGAAAGGGCTAGAATGAATGTGTATCTTGAATCTTACTTGAATGATATGGGTCTTGAACTGAATGCTTGCTTGAATCATAAAACCCTAAATCACAAATGTTGGCACAAAAATAAACATGATGCATGATGACTTTGAAATGATGCTTAAGACTTGAATAATGCTCCAAAGTGCTTGATAATCAACTCCTGAATTCTCTTGTGAACTCAATTTTTCTACGAGGATGCTTATTTAACTTGCTAGGTCACTTGATTTCTTGTTAGGAGAAAAATGAGTGAAATAACCTTGTATTTATACTTGTTTATGCCAAATTTCTTGAAATTACAACACTACAAGCAACCATAGATCTAGGACAATAAAATCCCACCAAGAATTTGAATTTAATTTAGGTCTAAGCTAAGTGGGAATCATATGCCAGTTGGGGCATATGAGTTGCATTAGGCTAAGCTTGGGACACAATTTTCAAGAAAGGCTTAGCTTAGTTTGAAATCTAGATTGGGGCCCCGAAACTTAGGTGGGACCCATACGTCCAAGGTGGTGTATGAGTCCATATCACTAAATCTTGGCCATACAATCCAAAAACACATGAATTATAATTGGATGTTGATAAATGTCAGGATAATCTCAGAAAGATGCATTAATTAATGCTTGTGGATGCAAAATAAGGATAATTAAAGCATAAAGAATACAAATTAATTAATAAAAACCCTAGATTAGTGTGAAAGTGTAAAGGTACACTTTACAACACCCTAATTAAGGCACAATTAAGTCCATCTAGTTCACAAGGTCCCAAACAAGTGTGAAAATGTAAAGGGATACATTTTTCTACACTACAGTAATGTTTCAAAGTTATAGTTATACTTCGATGATGTAGAGTTCCTCGGTGATGCAAAGAGCTTTCCTTAGTCCATTTCTTATCGATGTAGTTGATTTGGAAATGAAAGGATTTCTGTGATGGGTGCTATGTGGGATGGCACCAGATGCTGATAAGAGGCACAATCATAGCCCACAGTTGATTACCTCCCATCACTCATCGCTCAATTGAAATGAGCAAAAAAATATTTTCTACGATGCAAAGGACCAAAGTGATGCAAGGGACAACACAAGCCATTGTGCATTGCTGAAGTGAAATTAGAAGGCCAAAAGCTTACAACGATGTGTGATGTGAATTAAAAATTGGCTCATCACTCATCGTGGAAGTGAAATTGGTGAGCCAAAAGATTTCAATGATGAGCGATATGAAAACTTTAAGTGGAAAAATTTGAGCACATGCATAAAAGGTTGTTCTTAAAAATAGGATGCCTAGGGAGAATGAGGGACAAAGCCATAAAAGGACTTAAGACAATTTTTAACAAAGGATGTAAAGGCCAAACATTTAAAATTTTCAACCTTATAAATATTAACCTCAAACCAAAAAAAATATGAAAGTACTATGCGACAGGTAAATAGAGAAACCTTAGGTATAAGGGGCTGGTTGATACACATGTACAAAAGGCTTAAGTTTCTTTTAGATTGACCAGAGACCAACCATAGCAAGTCAATAGATAATTAGAAAAAAGAACAAGGATTAAGGAGAAAATAAATATGCTAAGTAAAACCCACCAAATAGCACAAGACCCTAAACCCTTGTAGCATTTCAAAACTAGAAGCTATCCAAGTGAAGACAATTAGACTGGTGGAACATGAAATATTTTGGGTTCCACTTGGGTTCATGTGGTAAACAATCCTTAAAGTGGTTATGAAAATATTGAGTCTTTTTGTATCCCACTCAGGCCACCATTACCATTTAATTTTACCTTTATTGGGTTTTGGAAGTACAATGAGAACTGTAAGTGGAATATCCACAATCATATGACCTAGGACTAGTTAAACAACTTATTCTTGCATAGTTTTCTTCTTTCTATTTTTGATATTTTGGGTCCACTTCAATCTACTATTGGTCATATCAAAAAGTTATCAAGGAAAAGTGAGAACTTTGATAAATTGGTTGTTATCAAGTCCCTTGTAAAAAAAATACTTCTTATCAAACTTCTAGGAAGTTCACTTCCTATAAAATTTTACATTTTTCTTTTTATGTGGTTTATTTGGAAATCCCCACAAAATAAAACATTTTTCTTTCTATGAGAATCAAGGAGCTAAATGAATTTTATGAAAAAATTGAGGACATTTGGATATGTTGAAATATACTTAGCTAATTTAATTCCATCAGGTTTTGTGAAGAAGTAGGTGATATTTTAACTTCACCTTTTGGTCTCCATCTAGTTTAGTTGGAAATACCCACAAACATCAACCTTTCTTGGGAGAATTAGGCTTCCAATCATTTGTGAAATCCAATATAGAGCCCATAAATTTTGAAAGAGCATAACTTGGTCATTTTTACTCAATTTTCTCCATATTTAAACTTGAGATCTACACTTTTTACCCTTCTTCTAAAAGATAATTATTTTTTTTACAATTTTTGTACAAGCCAAATTTTGATTTTTTGGTGCAATATTAGGTTCAAGTTGTGTATGACACCTAAAACTAATTGATTGGCCCATAGGACCTACAAGAAAACCACTATAACACATTTTTATTTTTTCAAACATTTGGGATGGTTGCAAAAAATAAGTCAATAGGGAATTGTGGGATTTCAAGGGGTATGTTGACAACATACACATATCATGCAAAGCTCCACCATAATAGGTCATTGTAGGGAATTTAGGAGCACAAGGAAATGGGTAGATCCTATCAAAATTAGACAATATGAAAGCTATATAATGGCATGAATAAATAGCCTATTGTGGAAACAAAGTTGATATGGAATCACAATGATCCAATTGGGATCAAGATCAGTCCAAAAGTTCCACAATGTCTAGATATGGGTGAAAAATAACATCATAACTTGCATAAATTTAATCCAAACTCCACTAAACATGAAATACAAACACCTATTAAACTTCATAAGAAGGTGAAGATAAAACTTGGATGAGAAAAAATTGTAAGGCTTGGAAATCTATACTTGGGTACTTGAAAAAGAACCAAAAGGGTAAAAAATTAAACAACCACAAGCATACCCTAAGAAACAAACCCAAACATATTTTCTTAGATTGGTTATCAATAATGTGTTATGGAAATAAGATTGCAAGCCACAAAGTAAAAAAAAAACAACATGAAACTCAAAAATTTGGGGTCCCAACATATTGTATTTATTTAATTCCTAATTTTGGCTCAAGCCTTAGTTATTTCTATGATTTCATTGCTCTACTATTGTATGTCTTTTAAAATATTTTTGAAGACCCACGAGAGAATGAAATGTAATTTATTTTTATATGGCCTTAAGCAGGATACAAATATTTTGTAGCTAAATGTGATGGATGTTAGTAGAATAGAGGAGATAATATCAAACCCCCAAGATTTCTATAACCACTTATTATTCTAGATAAGCCTTTGAATATATGTATATGAATTTATTTATGAGGCTTGTAGTGATAGGGGGTAAATACACCATTCTAGTTATTATGGACTACTTGAACAAATATTTCCATTCACTTGTATTAACCTATGCTTACATCATTGTTGTGGTCACTTAAAACTTCTTTGGTTTTTTCTTTAAACTCCATGAGATAGCTTGCTCCATTATCGGTGATCACGATCCTAATTTTACTAAAATTTATAATAAGAACTATTTAAGTTTTATTGAACCAATTTGAACGAGTTTGAATTATCATCTTGAAATTGATGGCCAAATAGATGTTGTTAACATAAGCTTTGATTTTTACTAGAATTTTTTATGTCTTATCAATAGCGACAATGGGCCAATTGATTACCTCTCAAGCCAATTGTTGGTGTAATACTACTTATATCCTAGTTCTTCCAAGATAACACCATATGAGGCACTCTATGGTATTTTGCTACCTTTTTTGGATACTTATATTCTAGGTTATTTCAAGGTTGTAGTACAATTGACTATACTTTAGCCAAGTGCAAGAAAATTTCTTGGCTCCTTAAGGCCAATATAGAAGTATCACAAAATCACATGAAGCAATAGGTGGGCTTATATTAGATAGAGTGTACCTTTACCATTGGTGATTGAATTTTTTTACATCTCTAGCTATAAGTAGATGTCATTATGGGGTAAGTGGAACCATAAGTTAGGTCCAAAGTTTTATGGCCCTTACCAATTGATCTAACACATTGGTGAGGTGGCATACAAGTTGAAACTTCCATCTTCCTCTTAGATCCACCTATTTTTTCATGTATTACCTAAATAAAGTGATGGGGGTTCGTGATTTATTCCCAATAGTGCTACCAACATTATACAAGGAGTGACACATATTTTTAAACCTAAGGTTATGTTGGACAAATGCATCAAGGAAAAAAATATTTTAAAGGGGAAGGAAATGTTATGAAGCCCATTCTACTATGTAGTAGCTAGCATTAGTTAAGTGCAAAAGCATTGTAAGTTGGTTATATGTAATATTAAATAAAGGTGTGGATGAAAGTGCTTTACAAGTCATCTCATTAGTTAGTTAGAATAAAGTAATCATCTTGCATGTGTTGGATGCTAGTAGTTGTATTTATCACAACTGTACATATTTAATGAATTTTCAAGTGGAAAAGAATTAAAATTCAGTCTTGTATCATGCTTTAGTCCAATTTAATGTTTTAAGTGAGATAATTTTTCTGAAATATTTTCTCATAAAAGAATTTCAACCAAAATAATGATGAATGTTAATGTTATTCATCTTGCATGTTGATTATAGACATGGAGTTACATCCATATCCTATTCATAACTTTTTAAAACCTTTATAAGAACATCTCTATCATTTTTATTTTATTTTATGATGTTACTTGATTATCTTAAGAATCATATATATTTTTGGAAAAGTGTAAACATTAGACGATTTTAAATTGTCAAAGTTTCCTTTGTTCTCTCGTTCAAAAGTTTTATCTAACCTTTATTATCGTATGAATCTATGTCATTTTTTAATTTAATTTGTTTCTCTTATAATTTAATATTTCATAGCCAATCTTAACATTTAAAACATAACAAAAAATTAATAAGATTAAAATTTATTACAAAAGTTATACTAATCCTTATTTAATATTTGAAAATCAGTTTTTAATTTTAAAAATTTGAAAAACATTAAACAAATCTACTGAAATAAGAAATAATTCATATAAATTACAAATACGAGGTGTACATACCTTACCCCCTGCAGGATTTGAACTTGTGACCTCTCTTTCAAGAGTACAAGTTCTCCAAATTAAAAGCACAAAAAGATGAACAATTCTAATAATATATTATTCAACCAAATTAATAATAAAATCCAGGTGAATGCCTAATGTCCGGTAAGCGGAAGCAAAGGATCACACCAGGCATCGTCCTGCGATGCAAGCAACTCACAGGAATGGGTGGGGGAAGGGGACTGAGACTCCAGATGTCTGCGTAAACCGTCTACGAATAAGCGTCTATAATTGAGCGGGCGAGATAAAGTGGTTTTATAGATATCTCTAGCAAATCCGGTGGCCTTGTCGCTCACTCGTAAACCAGGTACAATAGACGCAGGGGTATCCCATACAAGGAAGACGGCATCAAGGGGTGATGAGGGACCGATATGTTCACCCACCCGGACCATCTCAACATTCGTTCCATGTCGCCTCTCGCAACAGGATTTTGTGTTTGATGCTTCTTAAGATCTGAAACGTATCTCCAGAATGATTCTCTAGAAATAGGCGCGATAAACTCCAACGGTAATATGAAAGCCTTTATACGATCACCCATCTGCTGCTGCTTATCTTGATGTTCTCTGTGTGCTCAGGGAATAGGAGATAGATGAGATAGAGATGAAGCGTTCCATTGCTTTTATAATTTTGTTTCTGTCTCCCAAGGAGCTGAAGCGTAACGTCAAAAATTTATATATTCTGAAATTAGCATAGGTTGACAACTCTATTTGTAAAAAGTTAGGGCTTTTTTTTTTATCTATTTACATTTATTTTTATTTTATTTATTTATGCATATTATTATTTATTTAATTTATTGTTTCATTATTATGTTTATTTATTTGTCTAGTTTCATTTAGTCATTTTTACTTGAATTTGGTTGTCAGTTTATTTTTGAATTCAGATATCTTTCTCTTTTCAATTTAAAATTAATTGATTGTTTTTTCTTAAATCCTTTTACATTGTTAAGTTAATTAAATACACTTTTGATGCAATTAGATGTTAGTATTTAAAATATTTAATAAATTTACTCTAATCATCCACTAATCATTTGAATAAGATAACCATGGATATTCTAGAAAGTAATTAATATTGACAAATTTAGTATAATACAATTAAAAAAAGAAGAATTTGGATTTTAAGGGATTGACTATTATTATTCATATTGTTCAATTTGAAGGAGTTCATCAAACCACACTACCCTTGTGACATGGACAATGACCTAACAAAGTACTTATTAGTACTACTAGTCCCCAACCTTTGAATTGAAAAGAAATAAAGCAAATAACTATGCATCAATTGAAGGTACAAAACAAAATCCTACAAATTGTCATGACAAGTGTAAAGTATAGATACAAACCTATAATTAGAAACAATAACCTAACAAAGTAATTATTAATACTACTAACCCCCAACCTTTTAAAATAAGTAAAGAAAATAACTATGCATCAATTGAAGCTACAAAATAAAATCCTACAAATTGTCATGACAAAAGTATAGGTACAAACCTATAATTACAAATTTAACTTGTAAACTTATCTTTTGACAAGACAAAGATCCAACACAAAATCTCTTATAATCATACTAACAAAGGCACAATTTTCACAATATAATAAAATAGAAAATCCTAGATTTTATCTATTAATATTGTTTTACGATTATCAAACTAAATATAATATTTTATTAAATTTAAATCACTATCTTCATTTTGTTATTGATAATTTTTGAATTTGACTTGATATATATTTTTGATTAAAATTATATCTTATAAATATTTTAAAAATGATCTCAAATAAATAAAATAAGTAGTGCAAAGGGGCATTGAAAAATGCATCAGAAAATTCCTCTGGCAAGGGAACATGAACAACAAGAAAAAGATTAAAGTCTCACTAGTATCATGTGTTAGTGTTACATTATCTTTTCATGTTCATAGGCTAACTTAAGCCTACTTAGGCAATCATTATGGAGCTCCACCTCATTGGCATCTTTGACACTTGGTGTCCACGTCATGCTTGGTTATTTGCAAGTTTGGAGAGGCATGCTTTGTTATTTGGGAGTCTGAGAGAGGTTTCAATTTTCTTCAACACCTCATGCTTGTTTGATCTCCTTTATATGTACATCTCCTTATCTGTCTAATATATGGGTTGAGTATGCAATCTGTCTTCACTGTGCATGTTGCTAATCTTTGTGTTTCGTTGTTTCTCTCATCATGGAATAAAATATGTGAAGAAAAAAAACATGGAGGAGCAGGCCTACACAACTTAGAAGTAAGAAACCTAGCTCTCAGAACCAAAATAATGTGGAATTTCTTTGGAAAGCCACACTCTAAATGAACCAAAATCATGCAAAATAAATACATGGACTTCACAATCCTAGAATGTATTTTTACAATGTCAAATCCCCCAGAGGGATAAATATTGTGGAACTTTACCATAACATGTAGAAAAGTGATCACGCCACATTTAACTTGGTCCATAACAATGGAGAAAAAGCTATGTTTTGGGAAGACTCTTGGAATGGCTTTCTGCCACTGGGTATGTGCAGGATCATGATGGGCCAAAAAGTGGTAATCCAGGTGGAAAGTGTTTTTATGGTCTGTGTGTCAATTTGTGAGTGAATTATTGGTTCATTATATTATTGTTTTACTAGTAGTGTTGACCTGAAGGTTTTGGGGTTGTGTAGAGTTAAATTGTGTATGGAGCAATATCATAGGAGTGATAAAGGGTCATTCCAACCTAATTTTTTGGTGTGAACATTTTTTTCCTTTTCCAAGGCATGTGTGTTCATATTTTGGGCCAATAGGACATGAGAATGTACATTACATCTAATTAGTTTGACCTAATTTTTGTTTTTTTGCATTGTGATATATATAAGGTTAATTCATTGTGTGAGTATGTAAGAAGTGAGCTAATTAAGTGTTTGTGTGAGATCTGGTGCAAAGAGAAGTGTGAAGTATAATTATGGTGAAGTATGAAGTGTGTTAAGCCAATTTTCTAAGCTTCAGTGGAACTATATCTTTACCATTCATCCAATGCATTGTTAGTAGTTCATTTTGGTAGTGAGCCACCCTTTATTCTATCTCTTTCTATTCTAGGTAGTGAACCCTTGGAAGAGAATCACCGATAGTGAGTCATTCTCTCATTTTGGACCTTGATTCCTTATATAGTGAGTCCATCAGTTTGTATCAAACATTATAACTAGTTATAATATATTGTGAGCTAATACTCACTATGGTTTTACCCTTTCAAGGTTTTTCCACATAAATTTAGTGTTCTTGTGTTTCTTGATGTGATGCATGGTTTTATATTTTCGTTTTATTTACTGCAAGTTAAATATGAAGCTTTGAATGGATGTTTCCATGGTCAAAGCTAATGAGTTTTAGTAAATATTGATTCAACCCCCTCCTAGTATGTTCCTTTCATTTAGTGAAAGTTAAATATGATGCTTTGAATGGATGTTTGAATTTTCAAAGTTAATGAGTTTTAGTGAATAATCAGTTTACATCTGATAACCATAGGTGTACACACCAATTTGCAGTCTTCCATCCTAAACTTACTTAGCATCTCCTTTAAGTACTTGTTCTGGGAAATGAATATGCATTTATCTGATTTTATAACCTACAAATCAAGAAAGAAAGATGATTCACCTAGAATTAGCATTTCAAACTCACTTTACATTGACTTTTGAAACACTTTGCACATGTCATCATTGCTATTGCCAAAAATGATATCATTTATGTAGACCATAATTATCAACACATGATTACCTTCATTTTTTATGTACAAATTACTATCTGCACTTCCTCTTTAGAATCCTTGTAGTTGCAAGTATCCATCCAATCTTGAATACCAATCTCTAGGAGCTTGTTTGAGTCTATATAGAGCCTTCTTCAATCCATACACATAATCCATATTATTAGAATATTGAAACCCTTCTAGTTGTTTATACTTCTTCTTCTAGCTATCCATTTAAAAATGTTGACATAAAATCCATGAAATTCTTGAATACTGAGAGAGCCAAAACCATCCTGATTGGTTCTAGTCTTGCTATCAAAGCAAATGTCTATTCAAAATCAACACCTTTAACCTAAGAATATCCTTTAAAAAAAGTCTACCCTTATTATAGATCACTTCACCATCTTCATTTAGCTTATTTCTAAAAACTAATTGTTCCTTGGAATCACATTTTTTCCTTTGGGTCTTGGGACTAGTTCCCAAGTTTCATTTTTCTTGATTTGGTTTAATTCTCCCCCCGTGACTTTTACTCATCCTATCTCTTTTCTTGCTTATTTATAATACTTTGGTTCTATCTATGATAGGAGAGAAAAATGTACTTTCTCATTTTCCTTCTCAATTCTCTTCCAAGTTTGAAGTCCACTATCTCTATCTTTTATAATCTGATCATCAAAGTGATTCTTCTTACCATACTTTGCTAGAGTTTTCTTAACAAATTTTGAATCTTCACAACTATTGTGGATTGTTTCTTCAACATGTTCTACTTCTAGAGTACTAGTAGACTAAATTGATTTATGAACTCTCTCATTTACACTTTATACATTCTTCTTCAGCCTTTTGTTATAACACCCGTATGCTTTACTTGTCATAGATTAACCAAGGAAAATACATTCATCAAATCTAGAATCAAACTTACCCAAATTTTCTTCATCCCTTTTGATGTATAATTTTCTTCCAAATATTTTGAGATGTCTTATTGAGGTTGGTCTTCCTCTCCACAAATCATATGGTGTTTCATCAATCTTTCATATGATTTAAGCTCTATTCAAGATATTTTCTACATTCTAAACTGCTTCTCTCTAGTATATATCAAGAAGAATTTCTTAACTCAACATAATTATTTCCATCTCCTATATAGTTTCATTCTTTCTTTCTACAACTCCATTTTTCTACAAAGTCCTAAGAGTAGAAAATTGCCTCTAGATTCCATGTTCTTCATAGAATTCACCATACAAGTCACAAGTGAATTCTCCACCTCTATTCGATGTCAAAAATTTGATTGTTCTTCTAGTTTCATTCTCAAATAGTGTCTTTAATGCTTGAACTTCTCAAATGCTTTTTGTTGATGCACCTAGGAGCCTGTACTGCAAGCCAAATCAACCAAACAATGAGAAGTAGCCAGAATGAAGCTATTTCACTAGTTGATGATGAATTCATTAACACTGATGAGGTTTTATAATGTACAAAAGACTTGTGAAAAAGGCACAAGGAAAAGATGGAGAGACAGCAAGAAATCAGGTGACTGCCCTCCATCAATGCACAAACCAAAAACAATTAAATGCAACTACTGCACTAAATGAAAAAGTTGGACTTAAGAGCATGCATCAAATAAATGTGCACTCCAACACCCCCCCTTAAGTGCAACTTAGGGAGAACCAAAAAAGGAATGAAAGTGCAATATGAAATATGAGATGCATTATGGGTCCTGGCAAAAAAACCTTGTTAGGTACTTGTGTACAACTACAATGCAATGCAAATATCTCAAAACTAGAGAAATGGATAAAAACCCAATTGGAGAAAACTCCTCTCCAAAAGAGAGAACAAAAGTGAAAGGAAGGACTCCTCAAGACCCCCCAAGGACAACTTCCTTCACTCCTAACATTGATCGCAACTGAAGATAACGAGGAGATGCCAAAGGTTTAGTGAAGATGTTTGTAACCTACTACTCCGTAGGAAAATAATCCAAAACAAGAACACCATCCTGAATGAGCTGCTGAATGAAGTGCATGTGGATCTCAATATGCTTGGTGCATTAATGCTCCACTGGGTTGTGAGAAATATGTATAGCACTCTGGTTATCACACCAAAGAATAGTGGGATGATCAATAGGAAAGCCAAACTCGGCCATCAACTGTCAAAGCCAAAGAACCTCTTGACTAGCCAAAACAACTCCTCGATACTCAGCCTCGGTTGATGATAAGGCAATTATAGTTTGCCTCTTGCAAGACCAAGTAACCAGACCAGAACCAAGACAGAATACAAAGCCAGAAGTAGACTTTTGATCATCAACATCACCAGCCCAATCTAAGTCAGTGAAGCCCACAATGTCAGTAGCACTAGATGTATAGTGAATGCCAAAATGTGTAGTGCCCTGAAGGTACCGTAAGATACACTTGGCTACCTTCCAATGAATCTCATGAGGATCTTGAGAGAAACGGGAGATAAGACAAACTGCAAAGGAAATATTAGGATGACTATGTGTTAAGTACCAAAGGCTGCCAACCAGTTGCCAATACAAAGTAGCATCAACAGATGGAGTAGTGCAACTAGTGGACAATATGACACCTGATTGAAAAAGAGTAGGGGCTGGCTTGCAATCAACCATCCCAAACCTCTGAAGAAAATCAAGAGCATACTTCTGCTGGAAGATAGAAATACTAGTAGAAGACTGATGGATTTGAAGACCAAGGAAGTAATGCAACAAACCAAGATCTGTCATATCAAAACACTCCATCAAAGCTTGCTTAGTATCCTCAATCATGGCACTAGAACTCCATGTGAGAATCAAGTCATCCACATAAAGAACAAGAATGAGAAGATCCCCCCCATGCCTTTGAATGTAAACTATAGGATCAGAGTGACATCTAGTGAATCTAGAAACAAGCAAGAAACTATCCATCTTCTCATGCCAAGCTCTAGGAGCTTGTTTGAGACCATATAATGAACGTCGAAGCCTGCAAACAAGTAAAGGGTCTTGCACAAAGCCTGGTGGTTGCTCCATATAGATCTCCTCATGAAGATCACCATGCAAGAAGGCACTCTTCACATCCATCTAATACACTGACCAACCATGAGATGCAGCGATAGAAAGCACAAGGTGTATGGAATCCATTTTTTCAATAGGAGCAAAGGTCTCAGAATAGTCAATACCCCCAACTTGAGAAAAGCCCTTAGCTACTAGATGAGCCTTATAAGTTTATGAATAGAACCATCAACTGCAAACTTGGTACGATACACCCACTTGCATCGAACCAACTTTTTTCCTTTAGGAAGAGGAACCAAATCCCAAGTATGATTCTTCATCAAAGAAGAATACTCCTCTATCATAGCACTATCCCATTCCAGAACACCTGAAGCATCTGAAAACTTCTGAGGATCAGTAGAAACTGCGTGAGTCAAAAGACTAATACCTGAAGTGTGGGAATGAGTGGAATGTGTAGCTATGAGATCACCTACAAGAGAACCAACATCCTCAAGAAGTGTACAAGCCCATAAAGGTCGATGGGGTGCAGGTGGAGGAGAAGGATTAGATGGAGTAATATCAATAACAAGATTGATACCAACATCAGGAACAACATCATTACAAGCATCATCATCATCATTTGGAAGCACAACATCCTTTGAAGAAGAACTAGGAAGAAGAGAGGGGGAGGCTTGTGATGGAGAATCCTTCGAAGTGAAAGACTCATCAAATTGAACATCACGATGAAAATGAACCTCTCGAGTGACAGGATCAGACAACCGATAACCCTTCACATCCTCACAATAGCCAACAAAAATGAACTGTTGACTTTTCTTCTCCATTGCCTTTCGGCGGCCATCTGGAATGAATTTTGATGCATCACTGCCAAATATTCTAAAGTAGGAAACCTTGGGCTTGATATGAGACCAAGCCTCCTCAGGAGTCATATTCTACACTGCCTTGTGGGCCATACAGTTTTGAATGTAGTTGGCACAATTGACAGCCTCTGCCCAAAATGCGGGAGCCATGGATCTAGACTGTAGCATACAATTGGCCATCTCCCGTAAAGTTCTATTCTTTTTCTTAGCTACACCATTCTACTGGGGAGTGTATGGCACTGTGTGCTGATGAAGAATACCCTTAGTATGACAGAATTCTTGAAATG
Source organism: Sequoia sempervirens (assembly GCA_007258455.2). NCBI lineage: Eukaryota > Viridiplantae > Streptophyta > Pinopsida > Cupressales > Cupressaceae > Sequoia > Sequoia sempervirens. Next base: position 76,093 of record VDFB02381780.1, on the reverse strand, counting down.
CCTGATTGACATACTCCCCCCATTATTTGTGTGAATCTTTTAAAGGGGATGTCCTGACTGCTTCTCTACAAATGAAAGGAAGGTCATGAAATGTTGAAGCACCTCATCCTTGTACTTCAAAATGTACACCCAAGTACGCCTAGAAAAATAATCAATGAAGGTGAGCACGTATTTGGCCCCTGAAAATGAAGGAGTGGGGAATGACATGAGGTCACTATGCACTAACTCAAGAGGTGTCGAAGCACGTGTGGCCATACCATTGGGAAAAGGATCCCTATGATGTTTTCCAAGCACACAACCTTGACAAAATCCATCAGAACAAGAGATCTAAGGGAGACCAATTACCAATTTTTGTGTGCTCATTTGCTGAAGATATCTGTAATTTAGGTGTCCAAACCGTTTGTGCCAAAGCTTGCTCGTAGAATCTACATGAGCAATAAGGGATGATCCTGATGAAGACTCAAATCCATCAAACTTATACAAACGGGCTATATGATCAACTATTCCTGTAGCAATGACCATCTCGGGATCTTGCATCTCTCGAATGGTTACTTCAGTAGGAGAGAACTCAACAAGCCTTCCATCACCATGATTGCAAATCTGATAGACAAAGAGTAGATTCTATGAAATATCAGGAACAAGAAGAACGTCATCAATCCTACCATCTTGCATATGAATTGAGCCTGTCCCCAAAACTAAGAAGAGTTCCCAACAACAATATGTGAAGTATGACTATCAGAAAGAGAATCAAGAAGATCCATAGTATGAGTCATGTGATGAGAAGCACCAGAATCAAGAATCCAATTGGAACTAGTAGAGGAAAAAGCCGTAGCTGAGAGAGCTTTCCCTTTTCCTGAGGAAGAAGACTTAGGCATGGCAAGATTATGCTTCCTCATAGCTTCCTCTAATGCTACTAGCCTCGCAAAACAATGTGCATCATTATGCCCAGATTTTCCACAAAATGAATAGTTCTCCTTCTTCTTCTTAGACTTAGAAGATGAATCACCTGAGTTAGAAGGAGGAGGAGGTGAAGGAATATTTTTCTGATCAGTCTTCACCTTAGGCTTGGAGGGAGACTCACCACCTGAAGACAAATCTATCTTGGGCTTCTTCTTATTCTTACCCTTTCCCTTGGAAGATTGAGCCATTAAAGCATGACTCTTAGGAAGAGCATCCATATGAATCAACTTGGCTTGCTCCCTAGTCAATCGATCACAAAACTCCTCAAAAGTAGGCATCTTATGATCTTCCCCCATAGTATCCATAGTAGAATAGAAAGTAGAGGCAAACACTTGAAAGGGATCTCTAAGCTTAGACATGATCAAGAAAATACACTCCTTATCTTCTTTGGCATGACCACATCCTTTTAATTGAGACAAAATAAATTTGAACTGTGCAAGGAAATCCTGAATAGAAGGAAAAACATCTAGAGAGAGAGAAGTGAGATCGGCTTCAAGCTGCAAGATCCTAAACTGATTGACCTTACCATACAATTCTGCAAGCTTATCCCACACATCTTTAGGTGTTTTACACTCAGCAATATGAAATAAAAAATTATTAGACACATGAAGACCGATGAGTCCTTTAGCGTCATCCATTTTGTTTCTATGAACAAATAACTCAAATGTTTTTGTGAATTCAGGTTGGTCGGCATCCAACAATTGCCATAGACCACGAGATTGCAACAATTGTGACATTTACAGCTTCCATGTGTGATAGTTGTGTGGAGTGAGCAATTCAATCCTAGGGTCCGACATGGTATACAAGGGCACTCAAAGGACTAAAATGCAAAATACACCCCCCTAGAATAGATACAAACTGAATTTACAATTTTCCAAGAGATACAATAATAACAACATGCAACTTCAAGCTAATAAAACTGGCATACAATGGTAAAATTTGTAGAAAACACCTTGTCCATAGTGAAGCTCGTCAAAGCATTTTTATGATGTTATCTCATTTGCTGAAAATGGACTCCATTTGCAAAAGTTGCATGGATTTGAAAAAAATGCCTATTGTAGGCACTTTCAGAGCTCTCGATCACACCATATGATCACAAAGTGCTCCGGCATCCTCGCAAGCCATGCCAAGTTCCAGTAAGGAAGTGCCAAGGCACCAAGGAGAATGGGCCAAACACAGTCGAGGTACTGCCAAGTCACCAAAGATGGAAGTGGAAGTGCCAAGTCACCAAAGAGAATAGGCCACACATAGCTCGAGAAAGTGCCAATACTTGTAGGGATAAAGCCACACCACCAAAAAACTTGAATTCAAGCAGGAATCAAGCCTACTTCAACATAGAGAATTATCCTTTAAAAGAACAAAAATTGGACTCTGCTGATATGGCGCCTCTTCGTACCTTCACTAAAACAAAAAAAATGTGCTTCTCCAACCACCATAGATCACCTTCCTCAACGACAGAAAAAAGTAGCCCTTCCAATGGAGAAAATTATAGCAAGGAAAATCAAGGAATTCAGCCTCTAAACGTTCTCCCCGGGTCACAAAAATGCATCCATCATCTATCCCTTCATTAATTCAAACATGCTTGTAGGGAAGATGAAGATGGAGGAATCGAAGCATTCAGGAAGGCCCAGAGAGCTGACGACCCTGCCACCGTCCTCCCCATCAGTACGGCCAACTCCCTCCAACGCCTAGATCACCTTCCTCAACTCCAAAAAAAAAATGTAGCTCTACCAATGTAGGTGAATGCGTGAACATGTTGAGGGGTGCAGCCAAGACTGTCAAAGCACCCGTATCAAGCTCCCCCTGGTGTGGGCCAGACATGGTGAAAACTTGGGACCCTTCTTAGGGAAGCCCCCATCCTACTTGACCGGTGAGGGACACGACAGATCTATTGGCAGACACTGAGACTTTCGCCAAGAACAGAGAGCTGGAAGTGGGAAGTTCAGATGCAGCCAAGGCATAGGCTTTTTTAGCAATTTCCTACTCTATGTAGACTCAGACCTGGTCAAAACTCATGGGCAGAAAGGGTTGCTTTCATAGTCGCTCTGATACCATGTTGATGCACCTAGGAGCCTATGCTGCAAGCCAAATCAACCAAACAATGAGAAGCAGTCAGAATGAAGCTATTTCACTAGTCGATGATGAATTCATTAACACTGATGAGGTTTTATAATGTACAAAAGCCTTGTGAAAAAGGCACAAGGAAAATATGGAGAGATAGCAGAAAAGCAGGTGACTACCCTCCATCAATGCACAGACCAAAAACAATTAAATGCAACTATTGCACTAAATGAAAAAGTTGGACTTAAGAGCATGCATCAAATAAACGTGCACTCCAACACTTTTCACTTTTCTTTTAGAAAAGTATTCCACGAAATTCTAGTATAATCATTAATAAGCATCATGAAATACTTGTTACCTCATAGACTTTTTTTCCTTATTGGTTTACAAAAATCGGTATGGATTAGATCTAAAGGTGTTTTGGTAGAATACTCCTTAGTAGGAATTTTTTTTTTTCCTTCATGACATGGTTTACAACTATTAGATTCAAACTTCTTAATCTTTGGAATATCTTAGACCATTCCTCTTGAGCTAATATTCATAATTCCATCCAAATCAATGTGTCCCAATCTTCTATGCCAAAGGAAACTTTCTTCCTTTTGCACAATAAAGTTGTTTTATCCATTTATCTCATAGAGATGATATGTCACTATATGTCCTTCCTTTAGCAATCAATTCTTCAGTACTTGATTTCCTGATTTCACACCTTTCAAAATTAAAATATAGCTTATAACCTTTATCACACCCTTTATCACACATTTAACTTACACTTAAAATATTATGCTTTAGTCAATCAACATACAAAACTTCATGAGTTTTTTTCCTACTTCTAGAACTTTGTGATAACCCATTTGAAATTATTACTTAATTAATATTATTGAAAATGACACATGAATATAATCCAAACTAAAAAGATATAAGTAGTAGCTAAAGTCAATCATAGCTACACATTCCCATTGAAAATGAGTCAAATATTTATATATTCACTTCAAAAGTCAAATTATAATATCAGGTTTGACTTGGCTCCTAAAGCCACAAAGTCTGTACATTGTACACTTTTCATCAAGTACATGAATGAATTACATCAAGTTACATCTTAGACTATAATAGTCTTGTGAACAACTAAGGTTCTTCTTGGACTCTCACCTCCACGAGTGGACGAGAACATGGTTGAAGTGCTTTATCACCCAACCATGAAGCTTACACTTCCTTGGTATTCTTTCAACTTGAAGAATTCCCGACCTTGCATGAAAAGTTTAGCAAGAGAAAAATTTGCAAGGTGGGATTTGGTGTGTGCCCATACATCAACACGACATTTCTATCTACAAGTTAGAAAAGAAAATGCAAGATCTATGCTAGGAATGACAGAGAGTGAAATCACAGAGTTCATACATACATAATGAACTAAATTACTTCGCCAAGCATAATAGATGTGTTTCAACAAAAAAAAACAATAGGTTATAGTAAAGAAAACCTATACTCTTTGAACTCCATTTCAGCACCCATCCCAAAAGGTAACTTTCTTCTAAACATCACATAACAACTATCTACCATCTAGTAGCATCTACCGTAAGGTTCTCTAGTCAACTAAGGTTTCACTGTTCTATTTAGAATATTCTCACTCATGTTTCAATAGAAGAGTTTGATTCTATTTTACTCTCTAAACATAAATTAGATTTATAAGCCATTAGAGTAATTCTACAATCAACCATATCATTCTTATGACTATTATATACTTTTCATCATAAGCATTTTGCATTTAAAAAAATGTACTAAAAACAAAATAAGGTATGTCACAAGTATGTGTATGTACATAGATGAAGTCTATGTGCATACACATATATGTGCCTACTAATGTTAAAGTTTTTGCATACATTATAAAATAATCATTAATTCATACTACAATCTTAAAATAGTATTCCATTTGACATTTCTTTGTCAAAAATAAAGAAATTAGAACAAGTCTATGCTAACAATTTCACACATACTCTTATTGCATTCTTACAACTGTGATATTCTAGCATTGTTGTTTACATCTAAACACTCATTGTTTAAACATAATATGTATTGTTTCCCACTAAATAGTTATAAAAACAAGTTTTTTACATATGAATATTCATTTTTTAAATAGAATGGGTACCGATTCCCACTAAACAGTCATAAAACAAGTTGTTTACATAAGAACATTTATTTTTTAAATAGAAAAAGTACTGTTTCCCACTAAAATGTTATAAAACAAGTTGTTTACATAAGAACATTCATTGTTTAAACAGAACAAGTACTATTTCCCACTAAATAGTTATAAAACAAGCTATTCACATATGAAAATTCATTGTTTAAACATAATCAATATTTTTTCCTACTAAATAGTTATAGAATAAGTTATTTACATAATAAATAGTTTATTGAGCAAGGATAAATTTCAACAAAACAATGCCATTTGCAAAAGAATAACCACCATTTACATCAACATATTACTGTTTTAGATTAAACAGTTACATTTAAAGACAAATAATGTCATGTACAATGTTTACTGATCTCAAGCTACTTACATGCTAAAGGATCACTTTACAAGTAATTGTTCTCTATTTAACAATAGAATGGATTTTCCAATATGATCTTAAAATAAATAATCAAATATCCCAGTTTCATACATAAGGGTAGAATGTCTATTATTCAAATTCTTGAACACTTTCATCATTGGAAATTCAGTAAGCAACTTAATAGTATAAATAAAACTAAGTTTGAAATGATTGTTGAAAAAGTACTTGAGCAAATATTTTAGTCAAAGAAGGCATAGAATCTTCACGTTCAAAAAATACTCATGCCTTTTTAGGCTACAACAAAACAAACTATGGCTGCTCTAGATCGATCAATCTCAATGGTTGGGTGTCTTCTTTCTAAGCATTAAATACATATATTGAAATTTCCCATGAGGGCTTATTATTTTATAGCATGCATGCAACAATATTAAACATGTAGACTTTCATCTATACAATTTATAGATTCATGGGTCAACCCATCAATAATAAGATCAAACCAAGCAAGGCTTGGTGTTTCTCTAACATAGAAACCTTTCCATTGTTCCTACCGAATGGGGTTGGCTTCCCATTAAATGAAAATATACATATATATATAAAGCTCTAAGAGATTTTATTCAAGACCTACTATAGTTATCAGCCCAACGATAATAAGCATTAGAAACAATACAATTTAAATGTAGAGGAACATACCCTTCCCATAGGATCAAAATTGATCCTTCTTAAGGATTATAATTACAAACACACAATAAATCAAAATAAATTTTGATAGCCTATATAAGGCTAAGCATTATCATGCTACAAAAGGATGAAGGTTGAGTCGTTGGAGGCTCTCAAGCCTTGGCCTAGCTCTATACAATAGCCATGAAGGCTCCAAGTTATGCTAGTTTCCAAACTACATAGGTCATAGGCCATGCTCCCTTCATGAGGTGGTAATCGATATATATCCATACATTCGACTTTAAGCCGATTCACATACAAAATAGTGACCTCATTTTCATGATGCCATGATAACACTTGATTATAATGAAGGAAAAATTTCTTGCATGATCCAATATTAACAATAAAGCTAAGTCTATGCAAAAATATGGAGATCGAATTACCTCCCAATCAAACTTTGATGTCGTTTTCCTCAAATTTTCTAGTCTCTAGTTCATCCCTGCTCTTTCCTTTGAATTTTCCAAATTACTTTCTCCTTCTCTGCTATTTTTCCTGGGTTTTCTTTTCAAATTGGAAACACTATTTTGCATTTTTTTGGGGCAATGGTGTTATGGCCATGTCGTCGACCTCAAATTTTGAAAATTTTCTTTTTGATTTCAATAGGCCACATCCATCATTGATTTTCCTTGTGATTTTTCATTGATTTCCACAGTCCGATTCATAATGTAGTGGTTATCAACTTTGAACTCAATATGAATTTGAATATATATATATATGTGTGTGTGTGTGTGTGTGTGTGTGTGTATGTATGTAAATGTGTGTATATATATACATATATATACTTTTATATCTATATATCTATATGCATTTAAATGATTTCATTCACATTTACCTTGTATTCGAATAATATATCTATATCTATATATATGTATGTATGTATGTATGTGTTCGATTTACATACATGTATATATATGTATATCTATGTATATAAATGCATATATTTATATATGCATTCATTTACAAGTTGCTTTTCTTGGAATGGCTTATAGGTTTCATATACTATCATTTAAAGTAAGGAACTTGAATTTTCATTACGAGCATATATATATATATATATATATCTGTGTGTGTGTGTATGTGGACACAAAAAAATTTATCTCTTTTCACTTGCTTGGTTTGTGATTAATTGATGAAAAATTGGGCCTAATGAGGCCTTGATTTAGTGTTGTGAGGTGTTTCACACATCCACACTAGGTCTTAAACCCTTGCAAATAGAATAAAATACATTCATCAATGTCTTGTAAAGGTGTTGTAAAGTGATGTAAAATACTTTCATGCCTCTTTAGACTTAATGAACACATTTTGGACCCTTAATTAAAAATTATAAAATGTATTTAATTACATTATCAAATTAATCTAGAAGGCTTGTAAATTGAATTTAACTTTAATCTAGTGTTGTAATGTGTCCTACACATTCACATTGGATGTTGTGCCTTTGTAGGCTATGTGGAACTCATTTTAATGTTGTAAAGTGTATTTAATCACACTTTCACATTGAAATCTATGTCCCAAGCCCTAATTGACCTTTACAACATCACTAATAGGCCCCTATTACCCTATATTGTGCATCCCAAGGCATAAATTAATCAAATGGCTGACTAAGTCATCATATAAACTTTATTTTCTTATCTCTCGCCCTTCTAGCTAGCAAAATGACCCCTATGGGACTCATTCACCATTAGGGGTGAATCAGTCCCATCCAAGTGGGACACATTTTCCCTTGATGGTGAATGAGTCCCATTTGATCCATTCTCAGTGTTTAAGTGGGAAAATTTGGATTTTAAGTTTATTCTTTCTTCATGTTGGCCTTAGGGATCAAATTAAGGAGAAAATTAGCAGAATTGCCTATAAATACAACCTTATAAACCCTAATTCATAATTCATACACACATCTTACCATTCATTCATCATGTTTCTTCCACTTAAAGTCAAGAAAGCTAGGGTTTTTAACATTCCAAGTCATTCAAGATCACTTTTTAGACATTCAAGGGTAGAATCTTCATCTATTGTTGCAGAAAATCAAGATCAATCATCACGATAAGATTTAGACATCTTGAAGGCTTGGAAATCATTGAAGGAAAATTTGTAAAGTTTTTGAAGACCTCTCCATGTTCAACAAGTCAAAATATCAATAAAAAGTCACTTTCAAGTTCAAAAATTAGACTTTTAGAGGCAGACACCTGTCAAGAACCGAAGTGCAGACCGAGGGCTTCAATTTCCACTTTGGATTTTCAGAAATTAAAAATTGGACTGATTCACCAGTAATGGTGAATGAGTCCCACTCCTAGGCTTGAAACAGGTTTTCTGCAATTTTTGATACCCATTTGTCTGAAATGAGCTCTGGAATAGTTTCGCAGATCTGGGACTAATTCACCCAGAATGGAGAATGAGTCCCAGTAGGGAAAATTTTAGCATCAACAACATTTCAAAAGTCACTTCCAGTCTCCAACAAGATCTCAGGTGCACACATTTAGTTTCATTCATTTCTATTACAATTTACTTTCATTTTTAGGTATTTTTGAGTATCAAAATTTATTTTCAAACATGGTGCGTTTCAATAGTTTTGCATTAATAATCGATATATTTCATTAGTTTTATTCATTTAGATAATCTTATTTAGACATATCATATCCATTTCACATTAATCTATTGAATGTATACATTGCATTTTGGCCCATCTCTCTCCTTTTAGGTGAAAAACCCTAGAAGTGTAAGAGAGTATTAGGGTGCCAAAATATTTGTTTCCATTTTGGTGAAAATTATTTTTAGAATACTTTCTTTTCTGATTTGGATTCCATCATCAATCTAGAAATAACTTTCATGCATTAGATTTTGCATTCTTTTGCATTCTACGGCTTCAAAAACTCTTATTAGTGAGAAGTTCATTTAGCTTGCAATTTTGTATGTAATTTCCTTCATTTTTTTTGAAATTCTACATCTACATCTTAGTTCTACATCATACAACATCAAACACATCAAAATAAATTGAAAATTTCTGAAAATTCTATGAAAACACTCTGTCATTCATCATTCTGGGCGAATCAGTCCCACTCCATATTTTTAATTGTCTATTACAGCATCAAAAACCTCATTTTTGTGCTTCTTAAGGCTCCTAGTACCATATATTATAAGTCTAGAAAGTTTTAGGAACATTTTTTTTATACATCTAGGCCAAAAACATCATTTTAGACTACTCATTCTTCAAATCACTTCAATTACAAGCATGCCTAGCTTTGAAAATGCAAAGATTTCTGAAATTTTGCATTACATGGCTAAAAGTACTTTTCACTTTTTCTTACGCAATGTTTCTATTCATAAAAATTTCCATAATTTTGGTAAAAGTGCTTTTTATTCTTGTATGTCCATTGTTTACATTTTTAAGGTTTTGCATACATTGGATAAAAATGTTTTGCATCTTTGGATATACATTGTTTACATTGCTGAAACATTGCATGGCATGGTTACAAGTTCTTTTCATTTTTGTTCAAACAATGTTAGTATTTTACATATTTAGACATGTTAAGAAACATTTCCTATCCCCTCCCTATGCGAATATTTTAGTGAAGAGAATACAACCTTCGACATTCCTAACAATCATATTTGTTCCTCTCCTAATATCTCTCTTATTGGAAAAGAAGATATTTTGGTAGAAGGACTAATTCATGAGAGTTTTGAGAATCCTAGTTGTTTCTCTCCTTTTACCTCTCTTAGTGGACAAGACATTCACAACCACCATAACACAACCATAGGTAATCATGACATTAACATCAGTTCTTCTCCTAATATCTCTCCTAGTTGTGAAGATGATACTTTGTTGTTAGATAACACAATCCATGAAGGTCATGAGTATTTTAGTTGTCCCCCTTCTCCTAGGGAAACCTTTATTGAGCAAGAAAATTCGACCATTGATCATTCTCCTACTTGCGATGAAGTCACTTTAAGTGAACCAATCCATGAATGTCAAGAAAATTTGATTCATAGTTCTCCGAAAAACTCTCCTTCTAGGGAGGATATCATGATAAATGACAAGGCTAACATTGACAATAATAATATTATGCCCTTAGAAGAAGATGAAGATCCTATGATGGACTATCATTCACCAAAGGATGTTAATATTATTAAAACTCAACTCATCCTTTATCCCCCATCACACAAACCTCCAAACAAACCTGAATTCACTGTCTACCCACCTTAGAATAATGTTTTGTAGCAACTGAGTCATAATACCATTTCTCATACATACAACACTCAAAACAATCCATCACCACAACAACCAACCCCAACCTCCTTACCTTTGCAAAATTTTATATTGCCTATGATCCTCGATTATGGGAGTATGATCTTGTTAAAGAACTTAAGAGCACTCCCACAAAGATATCTCTTTGGAACCTTCTTTAGACTTCACCTACCTATCACACAGGTATGTGTAGGATCATGATGGGCCAAAAAGTGGCAATATGTCAGTGATATGATGGCCCATGTGGTTGATGACTTTTTTTTACCCAAAATTGATGAAATGAAAAGGGTTTTTAAAGGAGATTCTCAGCTTTCCACCAATATAAATTATGCTTTACTTTGAATTTAATAAATATTTATTAGTCATTTTTTATTTGAATTATGACTAAAGTCCTGATTGATAGGCTAATTGAAAAAAATATATAGCTTTCAAACAGTATCATATTTTGTGAATCCGAAACATGCACCACATTCTATGCTTTGTATACTATAGGATTAAAAAAAGAAAAAAATGAATTTCATGAATTTTTGACCAAGTTAAGGTGGTCAGACAGACAAATTTTTATATTTTTAAAAAAATTTAATAAAAAAATTATAATTAATTATTTACTTGGAAAAAAATTACAAAAAAATATGCATCACATCTGGACATGAGTCCTCTACATATATCTAAAATCTTATAAAAAATTATTATCATTTTATTGTGGTTAGGGTGGTCACACAGGCACCTACTTCTTAGTTTTTCCCTGAAATTTAAGTACTATTGCATTTAAATTGTAAATTTTCACCAAATAGATTTTTTTTTTAAATAAACCTAGTAGTTTAGAAACTACATTCAATTTTCTACAGATTCTATTCTTACTTATTTTTGAAATAATATAGATAACTTATTCAATTTTTTACGTGAAGTTGCCTAACTCTGATTTTTCTGAATTTTTTGCCACTTAAGGGCCTATTTTTCCATGATGATCCTACACATGCCCACAATATCCTTCAAACAGCCTTACAACAAGTTCATATCCCTTATAATGCGTAGCCAAATGACATAGAAGCCATAATTCAAGGACTGGATGCTAACATTATTTTCCACCAAAGTGAACTCCCCCATTTAGACGTGCAAAAACAAAATGAAGCTTTCCAAATAATATCTCAATACAATACGACAGGGATAAAGTAAACCCTTGTTGACAATGGCTCTACTCTTAACGTGTGTAGTGTAAACCTCTTGGATAGGTAAAAAATTCAACCTAATTCTTTATCTATTAAGGGCTTTGACATTGTAGCAAAACAATCGCTTGGTGTGGTTACTTGTCCTATTAAAGTTGGAGTGGCCACATTGGATACAAAAATTCATGTTATGCCTCATGAACTTTCATATAATCTCCTTCTAGGCAGACCATGGATTCATGAAATGAATGCAGTCCTTCCAATCTTCATCACAAAATGAAATACATTCACAACAACAAAGTGTACACACTTGACACCGACCTTGATCCAAATAGTTGTTTGCACATTGAGAAAAATAAAGAAAATCATTTAAACACATTAACACCAACTATGCAAGTGGAACCTATCCAACAAAAAGACAATAAAAAACATATTGAACAAATCAAAAAGCTATTAGATGATGATTGGGGTTTTTTAGATTTCACACCAACATTCATGGGAAAGTACAAGATCATAAACAAAGATTCAAATAGGGGAAATCAAAAAGAAGACGACCCTTCAAAACCATCCAGCTCAACCACTTTAGACCAAAACACAACCAATTACACAATAGCCTTTAAGGAACACAATAATGACCAACAACCCAATTGAAAAGCAATAAAAAGGATTTATGGAAAAGGTTATGAACTTATGAAACAACTTGGATATAGTGGAAAAGGATGTGGTGCTCATGAACAAGGTATCCACAACCCTATAGATCTTATCACATAGCAAACAACTTATGGTCTTGGTTATTGTCCTTTGATAGAAATCACCAAGCCTTTACTCAACATCAACACACTCAAACAATATTCTCCTAAACCAACCATAATAGTCATGCATCCTGAACTGATAGAGACTAGTGGTCTTGATTGTTCTCCTTCACAAAACATGAAATAAACAAATAACTCCTTGTTTAATGTCAATGTCATCTCGTAAAACACTAATGAATTGAATTTGTTAGATTTTACACCCTCATATAATGGAGAGAACAAAATCTCACAATCTAAAAATTATTGCGTAGGTATGACATCTTGTACATCTAAGCAAGAGATATCTTTGTCACACACTACAAGAGCATCTTCTCCCATTGATCAAGAGTGTATCTTGTCAAGACTTCTCCAAGATCACTTGATAACCCTTCCACCAAGAACTCAAAAGAAATTCTATTACAAGACTTCATTTTGTGCCTATCATAGAGTTCATGATCATTCCACTAATGAATGTAAGGCTTTGAGTAGTAAAATCCAACAACTTAAGGATTTTGGTGTTCTTCCTTAAATGGGGGCACCCCATTCCTCTAATTGATACTGATTTTCACTTTAGCATGCATTTCATTCATCATTTCAAATCACCTTTGTCTTGCAATAAGTGAGGGCAAGGGGTTATGTAGCCTTATCCTCGTATGCCACTTGTCATTTCCTCTTTTGGCTAGTCGTTAAATTTTCATGAACATATAAAAGCAAGCTTGGGATGTGGAAAACATGCCTTAAGTTGGCTCGCACGTGACATACTACCCTTTTTCATGACATAGCTTCTCGAAAACATATGACTTGGCATAGGGATTTTTGAGTAAGCTATCATGTCTTCTTCTTTCTCTTCTACTTTAAAGCAATTTCTCATAGTACTGGTGTTCACAACTGCTTTAAAGTGGGGGAATACATCACCACTCACATTTTATTGTGTTATTTCTTTCTTCTTGTGATGCATCCTTTTCTTGGTCGAGTCATTGGGCTTGATTCCCTCCAAGAGTGTGATACTTGTTTTGACACATCCTCTATTGGAAACATTAAGCATGATGTTCCCTAAGATGAGACCTTTCACGAACTAAGAAAAATCCCTTTGAACATTTCTTACACTATTTTCACATTTACAACAATTGTTATAGGACACCTTGCATAATACAACTTGCATGTTTATGGTGTCATCCTATTTGTCTATGAGTGTCAAGCATACAAAGTTTTTCTTACATCATAGAGCTCAAAAATCATTTTCCTTTGTGGCACCTTATTAAATTTATCAGGAGGTATAACTTTGGTATGGTTAAGTAGGGAAGCCCATTCCAAGGTATGAATTTCCCCATAGCCATCTACTTGTGTGTGAGTTCATACCAATTGTGAGTGTATGTTTATGACCTTTTAGGCCTTCTCACCCTGTGGACAACCATAAATTTTGTGGCCCCAAAGTGAGTATACTTGGGCCTTCTCACTCGGCGGAAAACCATGAGTTCCATCACCCTAGAGTGAGTACACATTTCTTGTTCCAAACAAATAGCCTAGACCTAATCCACAATGTGTTGGAAAAACTTTCAAAGCTTGATCCACCTTTTTATTTTGAGTTCTTGCCATTGCATGATCACGTATCTTGTTTGGCTGCAAGTCATTCACCTTGTGCATGTACTTTTACACTCATGTTGGTTTGAATTAGGATATTGGATCCTGGGGGCTTGGTCACTTCCCTTGATCTTTTTCATCCTTTTTCATTTGCATTGGCATGCATGAACCTCTCTTGAATGTCTACTTTAGTGTGAGTTTGAAGCAAGTCCATCCTCTCACTAAAGTGGGGGCTAACTGTGGACACAAGAAAAAAAACTCTTTTTGCTTGCTTAATTTGGGATTAATTGCTGAAAAATTGGACCTAATGAGGCCTTGATTTAGTGTTGTGAGGTGTTTTACACTTCCACACTAGGTCTTGGACCCTTGCAAATAGAGTAAAATGTATTCATCAATATCTTGTAAAGGTGTTGTAAAAGACTTTCACATCTCTCTAGACTTAACGAACCCATTTTCCCTTAATTCAAGATTATAAAATGTATTTAATTACATTATCAAATTAATATAGAAGTCTTGTAAATTAAATTTAACTTTAATTTAGTGTTGTAATGTGTCCTACACATTCGCATTGGATGTTGTTCCTTTCTAGGCTATGTGGACCTCATTGTAATGTTGTAAAGTGTATTTAATGACACTTTGACATTGAAATTTGTATCCCAAGCACTAATTGACCTTTACAACATCACTAATAGTCCCCTCTTACCCTATATTGTGCATCATGAGGCATAAATTGACCAAATAATTGACTAAGTCATCATATAAACCTAATTTTCTTATCTCTCGACCTTCCAACTAGCAGAATGGCCCCTATGGGACCCATTCACCATTAGGGGTGAATTAGTCTCATCTAGGTGGGATTCATTGGTGCAGGTGCACCCAAGCAAGATCATGTCTCCATGAGGAAAATTTAGATTTTTGACTTAGGCTATTTGATTTTATGATGTAATGAGTTTTTAAGAACCAAATTTAGCATGTAATAGGTCTTATATAGTTATTTTGGGGTTATTGGTTACATAATGTAAAAATTGTAAAAATTGACAAAATGTTGTCAATACAAAATTGTGAAAATGCAACAAAAAGCAAAAATGAAGGAAGGTGAAGGGTAAAGGTAGTTAGAGGATCAGTTATAGGCATTGGTTTGGTGTTTATAAATTCCATTTTGAATCATTTAAAACTTTGAGGAAGGTTGGGGAAAGGTGTATGAAGAAGAATTTCAATTAAAAGTTCAGATTTTCTGTATTTTTCTGATTTTTCTGTGTTGCAGGCCATTGTACGGATATTTATTGTGCATAAAACCTCTCCTCCTCCATTGGAAGTTGTAGCCCCATGAATCTAGTTTATTCTGCAATTTATTTCATCAAAAAATGTTTTGATTTGTGTAAGTTATGAGTAAAATAATCCAGGCAGGTCAAAACCCTGGTTTAGGGTGGCAGCAAGCAATTAAAATTGAGTTTCTCCCAATTTACACGGTAGAAAAACCTAAATTTTGGTATGTAGGGCTGTTTTGACATATTATTTCATATTATAAAGTTTTAGACTGATTTATGAAGGCTATCATACGAAACTTTGATGCCCTAGGTCTGAAAATTGTGCAAAATTCTGGAAAATCACTTTGTAGAGTGAAGAATTCGAGTTTTGATGCTATTAAATGGTGTTCCACTTGGGTGTCAGAGTTGTTGAAGGTTGTATGGATGTATTTGAGACTATTTACTGATTTGGTTTGGTGAACTAAAGGTTTTTATGAGCATTTATATCCTGATCTTTCATGGCAGATTTATGACAGTCCAATTTTGGAGTCATGAATGAAGGCTTAGATTAGTTGTTTGTTGAAATATCCTAAAAAAAGTTTGGGAGATGATCTAATGTTATTGTTCAGATTTATTTTCACATGTTTGAGGCAGAAAGGAGGAATAGGCTTGGTAATTTGCAGTTTCTCTTTTATGTGGCCTAAGAGACCTAATTGCTGATTTGGATAGTCTATTTGGAAAATTCACATGTTGAAGTTATTTATGTTGGAGAAGGGGTTTTGGTCATGTATTTTGATTTTTCTAATGTGATTGAAGGATTAACAAGAGGTTATTATGCCTTAGTCTCTATTTTGTTGTGTTGAAACAAGGATTTAGTGAAGGAAAAGAGAATCCTAATTGAATGGGCATGAAAGAATTGGTTTGTGTTTACACTAATGAGAGTGAGTGAGTTGTTCTTCCTCTGATCTCTGATCATTCATTTTCCCTTGATGGAAAATGAGTCCCATTTGAGCCATTTTTGAGGTTTAAGCGGGAAAAGTTGGATTTTAAGTTTATTCTTTCTTCATGTCAGCCTTAGGGATCAAATTAACAGGAAAATTAGGAGAATTGCCTATAGATATAACCTTCTAAACCCTAATTCATAATTCATACACACATCTTACCATTCATTCATCATTTTTCTTCCACTTCAATTCAAGAAAGCTAGGGTTTTTAACATTCCAAGTCATTCAAGATCACTTTTTAGACATTCAAGGGTAGAATCTTCATCTATTGTTGTAGAAAATCAAGATAGATCATCATAGAAAGATTTAGACATCTTGAAGGCTTTGAAATAATTGAAGGACAAGTTGTAAATTTTTTGAAGACCTCTTCTTGTTGAAAAAATCAAAATATCAATAAAAATTCACTTTCAGGTTCATAAACTAGACTTTTAGAGGCAGACACCTATCAAGAACTGAAGTATAGACCGAGGGATTAAATTTCCACTTTTGGATTTTTAGAAATTCAAAAGTGGACTGATTTTCCATTGATGGTGAATGAGTCCCACTGCCAGGCCTAAAATAGGTTTTCTATAGTTTTGGATACCCATTTGTCTGAAATGGGCTCGAGAATAGTTTCCTAGATTTAGGACTAATTCACCTAGAATTGCGAATGAGTCCTAGTAGGCCATATTTTCAACATCAACAACATTTTAGAAGTCATTTCTAGTCTCCAACAAGATCTCAGGTGCACACATTTAGTTTCATTCATTTATTCAACAGTTTACTTTCTTTTTTAGGTGCTTTTGCATATCACAATGTGTTTTCAAACAAGGTGCATTTCAATAGTTTTGCATTAATAATCAACAGCTTTCCTTAGTTTTATGCATTTATATTTGCTTATTTAGACATATCACATCCATTTGACATTAATCTATTGAATGTATACATTTCATTTTTTCCCATCTCTCTCCTTTTAGGTGAAAAACACTAGAAGTGTACGAGAGTATTAGGGTGCCAAAATATTTGTTTCCAATATATATATATAGACACACACACACATAGAGAAGTAAAGATTTTTTCTTACAATGCTCGATTTTGTTTCCTTCAAATCACAATGTTTGAAAAGACAATTTAGTCTACAACCCATTCATTTTCAAGCATTGAAACAAATCAAGTTAGGAAAATTATGTTCTCTTATATATGCAAATTAGTACAAATACAAGTGATCATGCCATTTGTGGTGTGTACATCGATATTCCAACTACCTTATGATTCAATTTGGCTAAACAATCCTACTGCAACTGTTTCCTCGTCCTTCAACCTATCACCTTGCAACTACACACACTTGTGTATTAGGGAACAATTTTTTGATTAATATCAAATAACATGATAACTTCTATTAACCCCAATCAACAATAGAGTACAATGAAAGAAAGAAGCATGAAAATACTGAAACAACATCACCTCATCTTCATGCCTCCATTGAATGACCTCCATTGGCCTTCTCCACCTTGGTATAAATGGTATGATTTCCCTCAAATTTGAAGTGCAACCATAGCCTATGGTCAAGACAAACAAAATATTGAAGATTTGTGCTCAAGTATTCAAGTTCTCATGCATGTTGAAAATAATTGTGTGTGTGTGTGTATGAAAAATGACTAGAGAGAGACCCCTTTTAAAGAATGCCAAATTGGGAATGGATGGCCAGGATTAAGAGATGATAAAAACCTAAGATGAAAGGCTAGGATTCAATGTAATAAGGAGCATTAGGGTTAGGGAAACATTAGGTCAAAGTTAGGGAAAGATTTGAAATGAAGGGTTGAGATTTAATTGAAAGCAATTATATCAATGGTGGAGAATAAATGAGATAAGGAAAAGATTTGGCACATAAATAAGGTAGTTGGAAAATCTAATAATAATAGAAATTATTTGATTTATGGAGGAAAGTTGACTTATGAATTAAATAAATGTTTAATTCATAAATGGTAATAAGAGAGAAGGCAATAAATAATTATTTTAATAACTTATTTAGTGGGATGGTAAGTGGGTTAAATGGATGATTTTATTTAATTGAAGGATAAATGGTAATGTTGGTAATTAGAAATTTATTTCATTATTGGAGGGAATAAGGATTAATTAGTGATGTATTTAAATAAATAAATATAATTTATTTATTTAAATAATCATGGAGGAATAATTATGACATTAGGACATGATTAAATAATTAAATTATGTGAGAGAGAAGCATGGTCGTAATAGAAAAATTTAGCACAAGGGCCTAGGTCATTTATATGTGTCTACATTTTTCCCCTCTTTGACATAATGCAGTTTATCGTGTTGTGTCAAAGAAAACCAGTCAAAAATATGCCCTAGTGTGAAAGTAGGGAGAGGAAGGATGACAAGGAGGTAGTGGTATGCCCCATCAAGAGGATAGGTGGGTTCAAAGAATACGAGTGTGCTCTTGAAATGTATGAGAAGACTAGAGGATGAAGGAATAAAAGAAATGGTAGCACAGAAGACATGGATGTTAGGACAAAAAAGGAGTACTTCAATATTTTTCCAAATAACATCATAGGAATTGCATAATCATCATTGGGTGGTAAAATGTGAAAAATGGGCAACAAATACCATGATATGACATAGACCAAGGTGTGCAAGGTCATCAAATTCTGAAAAACAAATAGTCACATACAAGGAATTTCCTAAATCATACTAAGGGCTAAATTTCCCCAGTATTTTTGTCAAGACACACCAAAGACAACAAGCAAGGAAAATTAAGTCATGAGATATCATCACACCTCTAAATCCTTCACGAGAGATCATCGAGGTAGCTAGTAACATGACCAAGAGATAAAGAAATAAAAAGATAAGATAAAATAGACCAACAAAAGTAACAACCATTGAATATGTTTGCCAATATTTGTTTGTCAAAGGTTGATGGCTTGATGGTTTGACAATTTGATGATTTGATAGTCTGAAAGTTTTGATGGCTTGATGATGTCTGTCATCAGGAAGGACACATGCTGAAAAGGAAAATGACTATGTGACGGAGCCCGTCCTCAAGAAAGACACATACTAAAAAGGCCAATGCCTTTGTCACAGAGCCAACTATCATCAGGAAAGACACATCTTTAAAAGGAAAATGGCATTTTGACAAGGTCCAATTCCTAGAAGGATGCATCTTGTAGGATACCATAAAGTGACTAGGTTGACATTATTTTGGCAATTTGGCTGACGTTTGACTTGATGACTGATTGGACTATGTTGTCTATTGGTTCTCAATGTGAATGTTGACGTTTCAGTGTCTGTCTTGTTTCTAACTGTGACTATGTTTGACTTATTTGACTGACATGACGAACCCTAAAAGACTAACCTAGGTGGCCTCAGGGGCTCATCGACTGATGGACTTTCCTACATCATGCACAAAGAGACCTCGTAGTCTTGCATGACTCTTGACTTTGTTGAAATGATAGAGGGTTGAGTCATGATTTTATTTGAAAACACCTAAAGGACTAACCTAATTCCTTAGGGGCACATCGGTAGATGGCCTTGCCTACATCTAGTCATGAAGGCAATGTAGTTTGACAATGACAAAGATTGGAACTTGACTGAATTTGACTCTTTTTTGGAGTTTTTTGCAAGTTTTTTGGATGTTTTTCATGTTTTTCAAAGTTTTTTTATTTTTTTGGATTTTTTGTTTCAGGACATTTTCCAATGTTTTCACCATGTTACTTATCCAAAGTGCCACCAAAGTGGTTTTCACTATTGGATTGATTATCTCTCTTTACTAATTTACTATATCTGCGGTAAAGGCAGTGTTGATATGATTGTAGATGAGTTAAGGCCCTCTGTCTGCATTCATCAAGCAATTCTAACTCATGCAACTGGGATATACAATATTCCTCATCGTCAATAATCCCTTTCAAGGGGACTTACAAGGAGGGGGCTTCAACCTTGATAGGAAGGATATCCTTCGAAGATGCTCATGTGATACACCCATAGGGTAGGGTTAAGCTGAATGTGCCAGTCATGACCAGTGTCATTGATAGTCTTTTTAAGAATTTGGATTATGGTATTATTGGATGCCTCGGCTTGGCCATTTCCTTGTAGGTAATATGGTGTGGAAAAGTGATGTTGAATATGAATTTCTCATATAACTCACAGACAACCTAATTTTTGAAGGGATAACCATTGTCAGTGATGATGGTTTGAGAGATACCATACTGACATATGATGTAATTGAGGATGAATTTGGATATTTGTTTATAGGTGATGTATGTCATAGGGATGGCTCCAACCCATTTGGTGAAGTATGTGGTGGTGGTGATGATGATCTTATGGCTATTTGATGAGGTGGGATGAATTTTCCCTACGGGGTCAATTCCCAATTGGGAAAAAGGCCAGAGTGAAGTGATAGGTTGCAAGTCCTACGTAGGTGCATGAATGAGGTCGCTATGTATCTAGAATTTTTGACATTTCTGCAAAAAGTGATAGGCATCATGCTTCATTGTAGGCCAGTAATATCCTAGTCCCATGATCTTTTTTGCTTGGGTCAGACCACTAGAATGGGCTCCACATATACCTTCATGTACTTTGCATAAGGTAGTTTGTGCTTCATTAGTGTTGAGAAATTTGTGTAAGGTGTTGTCAAAGCTATGTCTGTATAAGGTATCACCAATGATGGTGTAGTTAGTGGCTTTGTAGATGAAGGACTTTCATTGGTTGTTGGAGAAGTCAAGTGGTAGGGTCTGGGAATGTAAGTAGTCATAGATATCTTGGTACCAGGGTGAATTAGGGTCAACAAGCTCACATACCATTTTGGACTCGGGGACATCAAAGGTGGGGACCAATAGTTATTTCACTAAGAACTTGTACCACCACATATTGTTAGGAATGTCGAAAAGGGATCCAATGGTGGCCATGGTATCAACTACTTTGTTCTAAATTTGTGGCACTTGGAAAAAGGAGATGTCTGCAAATTACTACTTGATACTTTCAATCATTTTTTTGTATGGGGCCAATTTCTCATCCTTAGTATCATAGTTATCATTGACTTTTCAAATGACCAATTGTGAATCACCGAAGAGATGTTGACTCTTGATTTTCCAATTTATTGCCATAAACAATCTTGTCAATGAGGATTCACACTCTGCAATGTTATTTGTGTAGGGGAAGGCTATCCTAAAATATTTAGGGATTGTGTCACCTTGAGGGGTAACAAATAATATACCTACACCTGATCCATGATTAGTATGCAAGTCATCAAAAGACAATTTCCATGTTACTCCTATGTCCAATGTGTATATTGACTCATCAGGAAAATATGAAACCAAAGGGTGATCGACTTGTGTGGGTGTGCTTGCTAGTTGTTCAATGATGACTTGTCCTTTGATTGCCTTATGTTCCACATGTTGAATTTTGTATTCATTGAGTATCATGAGCCATTTAGCCAATCATCCTATTAATTGTACCCTACTGAGTAGATATTTCAGAGGATCTATTTTTGACATTTAGTGTCTCAACTTTTGAGTGACAAAAACCAGTGCAAGACAAGCATGTTCAATTGGACTGTAGTTAAGCTCATATCCCACCAAAGTTCCACTAATATAATAAATTGATTATTCCTTTTCCTCATGTTCATTTTGAGCCAACAATGCCCCTAGTGTAGCTATAGTGGCTAAGATTTACAAAATTAGGGTTTTTCCATCAATAAGCGGCATCAGGAAAGGAGGTGTCAAGAGATACTCTTTAATTTGTTGAAAAGATTCCTCACACTTGTCTATCCAAATGTAAGGAAATCCCTTGACATTTATCTACAACTTGTGCGATGAAGCACCTAATAGACTGGAGCCAACCCTGTGGAGTTCAAAGTTGACTGATTCCTTTAGGTGGAGACATGTCTAATATTTCTTTGAATTTTGTTGGGTCTACTTCAATGCCTCGACGAGAAACAATGTATCCCAAAAAAAATTCCTGATGTTACACCGAAAACACACTTCGTGGGATTTAGGCAGACCTTATATTCTTCTAGCTAGTTGAAATTTTTTTCTAGGACTCTTAAGTGATCACCACATGTCAAGGATTTTTCCAAAAGATCATCAACATAGTCTTCCATCAATGTGTGCACGAGATCATGAAATATGGTGGTCATGGCTCTTTGATAGGTTGCACTTGCATTTTTCAATCCAAAGGGCATGAAATTCTAGTAGTACGTACCCCATGGGAAAGTGAAGGCCATCTTGTGTTGGTCTACATGGGAAATACAAATCTGATTATACCCCGAGAAGCCATACATGAGGGACAACATCTCATAGCCGGTTGTTAGGTTGACTATGATGTCTATATTCGGGAGTGGGAAGTCATCCTTTGGACATGCTTTGTTCAAGTCTCACAAATATGTGTAGATACAAATTTTTCTATTTGGTTTGGTCATTGGTACAAGGTTTGAGATCTAGTTTGCATAGTCAATAGGTCTTATGAAACAAACATCCTATAATTTCTTAAGTTCAACTTGGACCAACATAGCTATTTGAGGGTGCATTTTTATAAGCTTTTGTTTGACCGTATTTATGTTTGGATGCTATTGTAGATGATGCAGGACTAACTTAGAATCCAACCCTAGCATATCAACATAATACCATGCAAAATTGATTTGGCATTCTATGAAAAATGCTTGAAACTCCAATTTTCCCTATTTTGTTAGGGATTTTGCAAAGAGAATAGTCTTAGGATTATCTGTAGTACTGATCTATTGACTTTTATTATGTCTTTGATCAACATTGGGGATCTCTCTTGAATGATAGGGAGAAATTCCAACCCTCCATCCTCAACCACCTTAGAGAGGTTTTCACCCTCGGATACATCCTTTCTTTTCACTTTTTCTTGGTCAGAAGTTTCCTTACGGTTTTCACCTAAAGACCATTCATTTTTTATTTTATTTTGTCATTTCTGTGACTAGAGTTTGGGACAATCTCACCAAAATATGCTATAGCATTAAGATCTATAGTAAATCCAACCTTATGGTTTCCATGTGGTATGCCCTCTCATAGTCCCATAAATTCAGCAATGGCCTCATCATTTTCAAATATGTCCAAGGTAGGTGGATCTTGCTGGTCCCAATTGATCAATTATGGGTAAACAAGGGAGATGCCATCATTGGTGTTAGTGGAGGATGGGGGAGTAGTGGATAGGGTAAAGACAAAGGTATTATTGAGGTCCTAGAAGGATTCTATCCATGATCATCCATTTGTGGTCTTTGGTAGGTCAAGATCATAAAAGGAGTCAACGTGAATATTGATATCCATGAGGTTGGTAAAGGATGGGTGGGGTATGTCAAACTCCTGAAAGATATGATAAAGCTCATAGTCACTGGTTGTACAAGAGTCCCACTCATATTCATTAGAGTTAGTGTCACCATAATATATGGGGTCATCCCACAATAATGGGTTACACCTTTTGGCCAAACTTGACATTGAAATCAACATTTTAAGAGAAAACTTCACTTTCTGACACTTATAGTAGGTAAACTATTAGGAATTTGAAAATGATGTAAACTAGTGATTTGTGAGATTTTCTCTATAGATTTTAAATGTATTTTTTTTTTTAAAAATTGAAATTAAATTGTAGTTTTTTTGCATCTCCTTTGATAACTAGTTTTTAATAGTAAACAACATTTTAAAAAAGTGGTGTGTACTTCAGCTCGCATAGATTTTTTTCTACAAAGGATAAAATTATAATTCTTTTGAATTTAGGTTGGTAACACAAGTATCTAGTTCTTTCATTTTGTTTCATAGCATTTTGTTGAATATTTTTCTTTTAATTAAGTTTTGAAGTCAAAAAATTTATAATTTAGACATAGGTGCACTTCGGCTCGCATAAATTTTTTGGCATGTATTGAAATTCAATTTTTTATTTTTTGTTATAACGAGGACATCAATACCTAATGGATATATATTTTTCAATTTTTTTTTCCTCAAATTTACTATTTTTCCACAATGATTTTTCATCGAACTTGACGTTCGGTGAAATACCTATGTACAGTAAAATGAAAAAATAAAATATAAAATAAAAACAAAATATATTAAAAATATAGTCATTGGAAAGCAAGTTTCGATCACTACAATCATCCAAATTGGTTTATCAAGTTGACTCCATTTGCACCTCCTTCCGAAGCTTCGATAGTCAAAAAAATGCGTAAATTTTGAAATGGTGGAGGGGAAGGTGGAAAAAGGGGGTTCATTCGAACCCTCCTTATATTGTGCAAAAGGGGGTTCATTAGAAGGGGGGTGGTTCATTCGAACCCCCTTCACTAGAAGGGGTAAACCATTTTAAATTTTTTGATGAGCATTTCTAATTTTTCTTCATTCAAAAAATTGTAACCCACTATTGTGGGTTTACCCTATGTTGATAGGATCTTCAGATGTATCAACATCTTTTGAAGCACTCACATCCTAATTTGAAAGCGCCTTAATACTTGGAGCACCAATCTTAATTGGTACAAACCCTAACCCTTGGCTCTTTGGCCACTTAAGAGGCATCAAGGGTTCTCTCATTCTATTTTTATGTATAGCAAGTCCACTGATTCCATCATAACCCTTTTGTTTCATGAGCTCAAAACATTTTCCATATTGTTTTGTTGGTAGTGGCGATAGATTTTCCTCGTCTTTATAAATCCAATTTGAAATATCATCAATTTATTCCTTGTTTACCTCTCCCCATTTTGTGAAGGTGGTGGTGGGAGGAACTTGAAAGACAAATTTGGGTTTTATCTTGAAGAAAGGCCTATCATAATACTGGGGAGACTTAGGTAGCTTTGTGATGCAATAGGTAGTATTCAGTTTATACTCACCACAGCCTTTGTCTTGGATCTTGATTTTGGGGGCGGTGGATGGGGTTTTGGATGTGGATGATTTAATGATGGTGGAGGGATCGAGATAACTAGATGAAGTGGATGCGGTAGTGGATGTGGAAGCTTCTCGATTAATAGGAACTCGGCGTTTGGGAACTCCCCTTAAATTAGTGCAATATTGGAAGGGATTAGGATCGCCAATGATCATGACTTCTGTGCCATTATATGGAAATTTCAAGCATTGATGATAGGTGGAAGGCATGGATTTCATGGCATGAATACAAGGTCTACCAAGGAGAAGATTATATGGAAGTTCAAGATCCAAGACTTGGAATGTGGTGTCCATAACTACAGGTCCAACTCCAATAGGAAGTGTGATGACACCCTTGGAAGAGCGTTCTTCGTCATTGTAGGCCTTGATTACAATAATTTTGGTTGTGTCTACACATGCTTCAAAATAGCCCAACGCCTTGACCAATTTTAAGGTGCAAGTTTTTATTCTGGCTCCACCATCTACTAGGACTTGTCTAACCTTGTATTGATGGAAAAATACCTCAAGGCACTGAAATGGGTCGTTATGGTTAGACTTTTATGTAGAGTAGTCTTTGTCAGAAATGGAGACATGGAGTGAATTATCCAAGTATCCAACCATGGTTTCAAACTAGTTGACATCTAGGTCAATAGGGATAGAGGTTTCTTTTAAATTCTTATCAAGGATAGCTTTGTGTTTAGGTGTGGGGTGTAACAACTCAAGGATAGAAATATGTGTAGGTGTCTTGCCCAATTGGTCAATGAGATTATATTGGTCTTTGAATTATTGCTACTTTGAAGGACCAAATAAAGTAACCTTAGCCCTATGGGTAGTTACAACACATTCAAGAACCTTTTTAATGGTGATTGTGTTGACATAGTCATCAATGACACGAAGGTGATCAATTATCTATGAGTAATTAAAGGAATTCCTAGTATAATTGGCCTAATTTTATGTCTTTCAACCTAATGTGGAGGGCTTTCCCAAACCATGGTCTTGTAGTGGATTCTTGAAAAGTGTATGGTCTTGATTAGAAGTTTTTTATTGTCCTTCGACCTTTATGGTACCATTTTCAATTAGGTATTGAATTATGTTCTTCAATTGACGACATGATGAGGTATTGTTCCCTTTTGATGTGGTGGTAGTCACAAAGGGTGTTTTCATCTCACCAAGAGGGTTTGAATTGTTTGCCCAGGTCTTATGGTTTGGGCTCTAGGAGTTGTATAACATGTGATTGTACTAGCTTCTTTAAGACAAATTCAATTGGTTCTGGTAAAGGAGTGTATTGTCTTTGTGGGTATTGCCTTGGTTGTCTTGGGGGTCCTTGTTCTTGATTATTTTGGATCACGTTAGCTGCTTGGTTGGAAAAAAATGGTGTATTTTTGTTCACATTGGGTGCTTTGAGAGTCAATGTGTGACTTGTTTGATTCAAAACTTTTGCATCTATGACTCCATCATTTGTTACATTCTTATTGTAGGACCAAAACTTTCTTTTGTTGTTAGAGATCTGTTGGTTGTGTGTTTTTGTGGAAATATGAAAGTTCACCTTGGGTGATTAGGACATTTTCTAGTGTCATTCCTTTCTCAACTAATTCTGCAGATGTGGCACAACAATGTACTTATAAAGGGTGTTTCAACTTTGACTTGAGGTTTTCTACGAACATGTCCACTCTTTTTTTTTCAAGAATATCAACAGGACATTGAATCACCATACTACACCATCTTTGGAAGAAATTAATAAAGGACTCTCCTTCGTCTTGTGTCAAGTGGCATAAGGTAGCAATTGTGACATCATTTTCAATGTTGTAAGCATAATTTTCCATGAATTTATTTACGAGGTCGTCCCATGACTTTATAGACCCTTTAGGTATCTGTGCAAACCATTCAAGTATAGGCCCAGTAAGACTTCTAGGGAAGAGTCTCCAAAGGTAGGAGTTATCATATGCAACATCCACACAAGTAGTGGTGAATTCTCGTATCTGCTTGAGAGGATTGTTCTTTCCTTTATACTTGGTGAAAGTAGGAATGATATACCTAGGAGGGAAAGGAGTCATGTATATCCTAGTGTCATGTGGATAAGGGTGTAGATCATGTGTTGAGTATGTCTTCTTGTTTGAAACTTGCATCCCTTCAACTTGCTTTTGTAGGGAAGCCAATTGGGTAGTTAATGTGTCCATTACAAGATTTTTGGAAACATTGTTATGAGCTCCCATATTTGTGTTGTGTGGTCCCATGTTTTGTTGAGATGACATGTTTTGGTTTAGACCATTGTGCATATGTGGTTTAGAATGATGTGCATTTGTGTTGTGTTGAGTATGTCTTCTTGTTTGAAACTTGCATCCCTTCCACTTGATTTTGTAGGGAAGCCAATTGGGCAGTTAATGCATCCATTACAAGATTGTTGGAAACATTGTTATGAGCTCCCATATTTGTGTTTTGTGGTCCCATTTTTTGTTGAGATGACATGTTTTGGTTTAGAAAGCTATGCATATGTGGTGGATTTTGAATAGGTCCATGAGTAGAAATGTGTGATGTGTAAGTTGGGACATGGGAAGTGGTTGAGCTATGTTGCATTTGTTGGGTGTGTAGTCTATGTAGCTAGTTTCCAAAAAGAACTCCTTGTGTGTAGACATATGATATGCTAAGAGGTTGTGTCATTTATGACCCATGTCCTTGTGAAAAGGATAATAACCATATGAAGTGTTTGTATTTTGACTATGTGGGGCATTTGTGGTTTGTCCTTGCAAGGTGTTTTTATTGATATGAGTGTTAGCATATGGATTTGATGAGGTTGAATTTGGATACTTGTGTTGTCATTGATGGCAACTTGAGTCTACAGTTTGATCCACAGTATTAGTTGCGCTTATACTAGAAGAGAACCTAAGTCTCTATATTCTATCGATAGAGAAAGTAAAGAACATGACATACGGTTGGTATGCTGATCCAACTACCTCACCAAATCACTATTTTGAAGTGTGGATCTCCAAGGAATTTTTCTTAGCTCGTACACTATTTTACTAAAGAATTTTTGTGATGTATTAATCATATCTCAAGTTAAGAGGTTCAGTGGCATGTTTAATGATCTATTTTTCATTGTGGCTGACATGCTTGATGTAGTGGATTGCGGATGTATGTGGAATAATTTTTTTCTATTTCTTATGTTTAGAACCATGGTGTGGGTCGCTTCTATAGGTCTAGCCAACTTATGAAGGTATGTTTCATTTCTAATTAAATATTTAAGGCTGACATGGCCAATAAGCAAAGATTAGTATATTTTGTTGAAAGGTCAACATGCATTGAATTTTTGGGTTAGCGAATATATAAGGAAGATTGGTAATTCACTTTTTGGGTGTGTAGTATGTGTGATGTGAAGAGATATGTATATGTGTGCGGAAAAGAGTAGAGAAGTTGATTGATCGAATATTAGTTGTACTACTGAAAGGTTTTTCAGCAGGAGAACAGAGTAGAGTAGAACAGATTTGAGTAGAAGGTCCAAAGTCAGATTGTGCACTTTAGTGGGACTGAATCCAAGCATTTGTAGATACTATATTCTTAGTTATAATTTTGTTATAATCTATATTACAATTTTATGGTAGTGAGCCTCTTTCTTTGAGCAGTGAGCTCTAGGCAGTGCGCCTGAATGCAAGTACATTCCCCCTTTTTATTTTACTTTTAACAAAGTAAAACTTGTGGATTAATCTCCATCGTGGTTGTTACCCTAATAGGGTTTCCACGTAAAAATATTTAGCTTTATGGTGATTATTGATGTGACTGCATGTTTTCATTTGTCATGTGTTGCTAATGTTATATAAAGTTAAATTATTGTTATTGATGGTTTTTAGATCTGTTTTGGAAATCAAAATTATTGAAAATTGATTTCCCCCCCCCTCTCAGTGTTCCTTGAATCCAACAATTGGTATTAAAGAAAGTTCCTCTTCTGAAGCTTAGCAGCTTGAAGTGAATCTTGAATTACAATGGATGCTAGTGGTCTTCAACAATAGCTGATGGTGGCACTTGATGATCTTGATCAATCTAAGGAAGAGGTTATGGAACTTAGGGAAAATCTTGCAGATGTTGAAAAATTCATTCAATCACTGAAGGAAAAGATAAATGACTCAAGGGAAAAGAGAAAGGAACTTTGTGATCAGTTGAAGCAGAAAGAAAATAAAGGATCAGATGATGTCCATTTGAATCAAACTCTAAAAGAGATTACAGGAGAATGTGAGAAGATAACCAAGGTCAATGCATCTCTAAGAATTGAAATGGAATATGTGGAAATGAAGTTTACTAAAGAGATTGAGCAAAGAAAGAAGAATGGGGAGAATCTAGCCCAGTCCCTAATAGAAAATTCTGAAGAATGCAACAGAATTAATAATAGATTTATCTAGTAGGAGATTGAACTACAACAATCCAGAAATAATGAACGAGAGCTTGAAAGACATATAGTGATTCTTGGAAATGAGCTTGCTACTGCAAATCAATTCAAAGAAAAGTTCAGGATAAGTTCTACCAAGCTTGAAGAAATAACCAAAAGTCAAAAGGCTATAAATGATAAGTGAGGTCTTGGATACGAGAAGGAAGAATTCTCTGGATCTGAATAGAAGAATCCTGAAAAGAAGAAAAAAGGAAGAAGACATCTGGTAGGGCAACCTAATGCTCAAAGATTTAATGGATATTGCTTTGTTTGTAATAGATTTGGGCATATGGTTTCTCAATGTAGAAGAAAGATAAACCCTAGCAAGCCATCATTCTCTGGTCAATGTTTCAAATGCAAGAAGCTTGGTCATAATGCTTTAGAATGCAGGAGTATGACTGTCAGAACTAGTAACATTAAATGTTATACCTGTGGAAGATTTGGACATGTTGTTGATCAATGCAGGTAAGGAGGAAATTAGTGGAATGGATGGTATAGGCAGAAAGGTCTGGTATGTTTCAATTGTAACAATCTTGGTCACATTGCAAAGTTTTGCCGAAATAGAAACATGAATAAAAGAGGTCCAGTGTATCAAGGAAGAAATTCATAGAAAGACAATAAAGGTAAAGAAAAATCTTATGTGGAAGAAATAAAAGATCAGATGAAGAAGACATGGGTGAAGAAAAGTGAAATGGATGAAGGAAATAATGTTGTGCCAGAAGATCCCTCTGGTAGCTCTTCTAGAAATTGATATTAGGTCAATGGCCTAGGGGGAGTTTTTCATGAAAATTTATTGACCCCCCAGTGTATTGTTGGCATCAAATCTCTAGATGTCAGTAGTCACTGAAGTGTTTGCAATGATATGATGAACTGGTCGGAAAGGTATAAGTCTGAAGTTGAATTCTTAGCTTGCTATCTGAGTTTGGAGTGTAACCATAACTTCTAGGGAAACACATTTATAGCAGAAAAAAGTAAAGTTATATAAGGGAATTTTTAACCCTATTTCGACACAAAGCATTGAAGGAGAACAGTTCAAGAGTACTCTTCTGCAAAAATTTCAAGGGCAAAAAGTCATTTTAGTGGTGAATCTCTAGGTATTCCTGTTAATCATTGATTTCACATCTATTTTGTAATCCGTACAACTCTGTTCGGAACAAAACATGAAGCAAATCAAAGGTAACATAACCTTAGATGAGTGTAGCAGCCAAAAGATTAGGGATGAAAGAAATTTGTTGTCGCTCACCAATGTCAAAAGGCTTGAAGGATCAAAGCAAAAGAATTTGGATATATGAAATGGTTATCCTCATTTCGTCAATGCAGATGCGATTCAGTTTTTCCTGAACAAATTAGATGGTGATATTCTCAATTTTGATAAACCATATCAAATTACCAAGGATGTGCTCAGAAATTTAACTGGCTTATGCAATGTCAGTGATGTGTCAAAGAAGAAGTCGATTCACAATGTGGAGGTTGAAGCCCTAACCAGAATAAGGGGAGATTAGAGGGCTCTAATAATTTCAACGATTAAAGACCCTTTAACAAGGTATGTGGCTTATGGAGTCTCATACAAAGTCTATTTAAAAAACTAGGAAGGATAAACCTCAGTAGGTGTTGCATATATTGCCCAAAAAATGATAATTGAGAATGAGGACTCTGATCTGTGTAGTCTAATGAAGGAGAAACTATTGGAGAATGTTCAATTAATGAAGGATATTGGCTACAAATTTAGGTTAGGTACTCTGGAAATATGTATTATGATGTACTTTCTAAATTGTTTGTCATTGAAGGACAATGTAGTGTGTAGAGAGAATATGTTGATTTGTAAGCAAATCTTCCATCATTTCAATTCTTTTGAAAATTGTGAACAAGTGTATGAAATTTTCTTTAGAAAGGTATTGGAAGGGTTTGGAGAAGGTTTTGTCCCTCTTATGGAAAAAAAATTGAATTTGGATCATCTTCTAGAAAAGGAGAGAAAAAGCAAAAAAGAGAAAGAGATATAGCTGGTGTCACTCCTCCAGCACCCAAGTCTATAAAGATTGATGGAAAAGGGAAAATTCAAGTGGTTGTGGATGTAGAAGATGAAGTTTCTAAAGAATATATTCCAAAAGATCAACCGAAACCAGATGAACCAGAAATAATAATTGTTGAAGACAGTGATGAGGAAAATGCTTTGTTTAAGACAAAGATAATGCAAATAATTCAGGATGTGGATGGTATGCAAAAGATATCCGTTATATGGCTGAATGGTACATCTTATGAACATGATTTTATTGAAAACACTTTGGTAAGGTACTTAACTGATAATAATATTGAGTTGGAAAGTCTACAGAATGTTCTCCCAAAAGAATTGATTGAATGTGTCAAGATATCTATGGAGTCTGTGCTCTGGAAAGAAAGGAAGAAAAAATGATTTCTCATTTAAAAATTCCCTTTATATTGTCTCTTTCTAGATTGAAGTAAAATGAGTGAGCTAAGATAGTGTATTGATTCTGTAAATAAATTCTTTAACTATTGTCTCAGGTGGCCTCATGTGGTGGGAAGGTACAAGGATAAGCTTGAAGAGATTGAAAGTGATCTTGTTAAGACATGACAAAATTACAGTATGCTCTTGGATATGAATGGAGATGTGAACAAGAAAGTTTATGATTTACAGATTGAGCATGCAAAAGTTCATATTGCGAAGAATGGTCTCATTGATGCTTTCTAGAAAGTCAAAGATATAACTGAAGGGAGATTAGAACAAATGACTGAGACTCTTAAATTAGGAGAGGAACTGGAAGCAACAATCACTATTCCTAAGTCTCTTGTGAAAATAATCAACATAACTTCAGAAACAACAGTTTGATCATAGCCATTCAGATTGCAGTGGATTCCTGGAAGAAATTCCTCCTGGAATTGAATGCTAAGTATAAAATAATTTTGAGCGGGGGCCCTAGCTCGGTTGGCTAAGTAATTTTGTTGCGGCTCTGCTGGTCACGAGTTCTAGTCTTCCCCCGTCCCGTGGTACCGGAGGGCATGTCACGCCAGCACCGCTGGTCACGTTAAAAAGTTTACCAGGCGCACTGCAGTTTATAGGGGGTCATGCTACCCGATTCCTGCAGTCTAAAAAAAAAAGTATAAAATAATTTTCTGAATTTTTGTAGCAGTTGTCAAATTTTGATCAATTTTTGCATCAATATTGGGGAGAGAATGGAGTAAGAAATAGTGCAGTTAAATATTTTAAAGGAGAGGATAAGGAAGAGAAGTGTAGAGTGTATGTAGTAGAGCTTTTCCATTGATGTCAAAGGGGGAGATAATGAAGTGAAAAATTTCTTGACATCCAAAGGGGGAGTAGTAGTTTTGGTTTTGATATATTTTTTTGGTTTTGACACTTAGTCAAATTTTCACTAAGTGTTGCCATCAATGCCAAATGGGGAGATTGTCATAATATGGATTTGATGAGGTTGACTTTGGTTACTTGTGTTGTCATTGATGGTAACTTGAGTCTATAGTTTGATCTGTAGTATCACTTGCGCTTATACTGGAAGAGAACCTAAGTCTATGTATTCTACCGGTAGAGAAAGTAAAGAACATGACATTCGGTTGGTATGCTAATCTGACTACTTCACTAGATCACTATTTTGAAGTGTGGATCTCCAAGGAAGTTTTCTTAGCTCGTACACTATTCTATTGAAGAATTTTTGGGATGTATTAATCATAGCTCGAGTTAAAAGGTTTGGTGGCATGCCTTATGATCTATTTTTCATTGTGGCTAACATACTTGATGTGGTGGATTGCAGATGTATGTGGAATAATTATTTTTCTATTTCTTACATTTAGAACCATGGTGTGGGTCGCGTCTATAGGTCTAGCCAAATTATGAAGGTACGTTTCATTTCTAATTAAAGATTTAAGGCCGACATGGCCGATAAGCAAAGATTATTATATTTTGTTGAAAGTCTGACATGTATTGAATTTTTGGGTTAGCGAATATATAAGGAAGATCGGTAATTCACTTTGTGGGTGTGTAGTATGTGTGATGTGAAGAGATGTATATGTGTGCAAAAAAGAGTAGAGAAGTTGATTGATCAAATATTAGTTGTACTACTGAAGGGTTTTTAGTAGGAGAATAGAGTAGAGCATAACATATTTGAGAAGAAGTTCCAAAGTCAGATTGTGCACTTCAGTGGGACTGAATCCAGGCATTTGTAGATGCTATATTCTCAATTCTAATTTTGTTATAATCTATATTACAATTGTATGGTAGTGAGCCTCTTTCTTTGAGCAGTGAGCTCTAGGCAGTGTGTCTGAATGCAAGTGCATTCCCCTATTTTATTTTACTTTTAACAGAGTAAAAATTGTGGATTAATCTCCACCGTAGTTTTTCCCCTAACAGGGTTTCCATGTAAAAAATATCTGGTGTTATGGTGATTATTGATGTGACTACATGTTTTCATCTGTCATGTGCTGCTAATGTTATATAAAGTTAAATTATTGTTGTTGATGGTTTTTAGATCTATTTTGTAAATCAAAATTATTGAGCACCGATTCACCCCTCCCTCTCAGTGTTCCTTCAATCCAACAATGAGGATCTTGGGATATGGTGTTTTTGTTTGATTGAGGTCCTTGGATGAGAACCTGTCTTGCATTAGGTATACCAAGGATGTTAGATGTGGATGCCCCTATGGCCTGAGATGATTAGCCAAAGGGCTCGTACATGTTGAGCCAAAGGGTTGTGTTGTGAATAATGGTTGTGATGTGGTTTGTGTCATGGGATATGACATAGATTGTGTCACAAAGATGGATGCAATGTTGGTAGTTGTGGTATTTGGGTTTGTTGTTCCAATGGGTATGGAAATGGTAAGTTGTGTAGATTGTCCTTGGATTGTTTGTGTGTTTTCCTTGGGTGATGTTGCTGCACATAAGGCATTTCCATCGAGTCCTTGAGGTAGTTTAACTCCTTCATATAATAGTTTTTCTAAATATCATTTGGGATACAACATGACAATTTCGTCCACAAGAGAGGCTACTTTGGGATATTGTGTGGTAGCCTCTACTTCTTCTATGAACACATTTCCATCTTTGTCTCTAACAAGGAATTATTAAAAAGTATTGTGTGTCTTTGGTTGTTGATAATATGTAGACCCCAAGTTGACATGGTCATGACTATCAAGGTTGGTATTGTTGTGAGGATCATTAATGGTATTGTCAAGGTTAAGGGTGCTAGTATAATTGTAAAGTTCCTCATTGTCATGAAAGAGATCCATTACTTGATGTTTCTTTTGCAATATAGTTTCAACCATATAAGGCTTACTCAAAATGAAGATGGAAGATATGAGACTAAGGCTATGTTTTTGGCATATTTTTGAAATAAGGTATGCCTAACTGAAATGCAACTATTTTTTTGGTATCTTTTGTAGTTTAGGATGAAAGATGTGTAATGTATGCAACAAGACTAAAAATGATAATGATAATGTTGGATGTCATCAATAATTCTCTTTTAGGTATAAAATGTTGTGGTATGAAGGACACAGATGACTAGGAAGTGATGGATACAGGCATGTGTAGGATCATGATGGGCCAAAGAGTGGCAATATGATGGGTATGTGGCTAACGACTTTTTTTTACCCAAAATCAATGAAACGAAAAGGGTTTTTAAAGGAGATTCTTAGCTTTCCACCAATATAAATTATTCTTAACTTTGAATTTAATAAGTAATTATTATTCATTTTCTATTCAAATTATGACTAAAGTCCTAATTGATAGACTGATTGAAAAAAAAACTATAGCTTTCAAATGGTGTCACATTTTTTGAATCCAAAACATGCATCACAATTTATGTTTCGCATACTATAGGATTAAAAAAAGAAAAATTGAATTTCATGAAGTTTTGACCAAGTTAAGGTGGTTAGACATATGAGTTTTTTATATTTTTTAAAAGTTGTAATAAAAAATTCATAATTAATTATTTACTTGGAAAAAATTTATAAAAGAATATGCATCACATTGGGATATGAGTCCTCTACTTATATCTAAAATATTATAAAAAAATATTATCATTTTATTGTGGTTATGATGGTCAGACAAACACCTACTTATTTTTTTCCTGAAATTTAAGTACTACTACATTGAAATTTCAAATTTACACCAAATAGATTTAAAAAAAAAAAAAAACCTAGTAGTTTAGAAATTGCATTCAATTTTCTATAGATTCTATTCTTACATATTTTTAAAATAATATAGATAACTTATTCAAATTTTTATGTCAAGATGCCTAACTATGATTTTTTGGATTTTTTTGCCACTTAAGGGCCTGTTTTTTCCATGATGATCTTGCACATACCCATACCTATAATGAACTTGAGGGCTTAAATACTTTTGAAATATGTAAGAATACGATCACTAACTATCCAAGGGTAAACCAATGTTTCAAATGGCCTTTCTCTAGGACAAGTGAAAAGAGTGACAAGGTGAGTTTCCAAACTAGACTTGTGAGTAGGAAATTATCACCAAAATGACAAAGGACTACTTGTTAAAAATTGACTTAGTCAAATGATAATCTTTTGTTGAAGCAATTATGTGTGCCAAGGTATAGAGAGCTCTTCTATCCTAAAATCCACAATGTGTCAAGCCTAAAAGTTTGAAAAAGGTAGCCTAATGGGATGTTGAAGTATGCAAGCAATGAGGACACTAAGGTACCTAAAATGGCGACCTAATAATGGAATGACAATATGCAAGGTGAATTGAGATTTTTTTTGGTTTTAAACAAGAATCACAACAAGAGTTTGGCCCGATTTTGATTGTTTGGTTTGAAATTTTTTCTTGGTGTAATGTTGTGAAGTGTTGCAATTGTAAGGTTTGTTTGCTTGTTTGTTTGGATACACACACATAAAATACAAGCAGAATGATAGGCTATCATTAGGTCCCATTACTTTAGAAGATAAAATTCAATATGTTGACCGAGCAGTGTCCAAGGTAGTTTACAATAAAAGAAGACTTGACTATCTCCCTTTATATTTTCTAACTTTTTAGATCAGCTAATGTTAATTCTAACCTAAGGTTGTCTAACTATTTAGCTATAAAGTAGTTTATCCTAAAGAAAAGTAGAAATATTTAAACTAAAAAGCATAAGATAAATAAATTAGAAAGCATGATAACTAAACTAGAAAGTACATAAACCATTAAATTAGGAGATGGTAAACTACGGAAGTGGAAAAAATTGTAAACAATCCATGAAACATCTTCTTTAAATAGTAATGATTCTAACAGTTAATAATAGGAAACTACGAAAATGAAAGACAATAACTGCTCCAAAATTTTAGACACAATAATGGCAAACCCAAAAATTCCCTACAGAATGACTATCCATGCAGTAAAAGAAACATAAAGGAAAGTACTTATCTATTTAAGCTATCTTCCCTTGAGTGGCCAGATTGTGGGTTCCTATGTTTGTTCTTAGGTTACATACACAACTAATTCAAAAGTTATTCCATTAAACATAATTTACATCCATAACTCAAAAACTCAGAAGTTTTTACATAATAATCTCTTTATTCATAAATTCAAAAAAAAAGTTGACAATATAACATTACTATTTCAAGTGTTATCTTTTTCTTATGGAGATTACATATTTTATAGAAAACTTCTAACTAAATCCTATATTTCAGATGGCATAGATGACCATTGAAAAAGTCTATAATAGATTGCGGAAAAATTTTGTCTTTAAAACCCAATACATAAATACTAAAGAGGCTCAAGTCGAGCCATGAAGTCTTTGACTTAAAAACATAATAGAAATTGAAACTTAAAATCAACTATATCCTCAGTCCATCATCCTAAAGTTCTAGAGTATGTTTCCAATGCATGCCTTCAACCTATTCTAGAGCACATGTTGGTTGAATGCTTCTAATTGTAACTTGATGACTGATTATTATACTACAAAATACTTAAAACAACCCATTAAATCTGTATTGGAAAAATACTTCAATAAATCATAAGAAATAAAGTTTGTAAAATTTCTGCTTAAAATACAAGCAATTATTTCTCCTAAAGTTTAATTAATTTGCAGAGGATAGGAATTTTGTATATGTAGAATAGGCCTTTATTATGTTATTATGATGAGGTTATTTTTACCTCATCAAAGACAATGTTTTTTGAGTTTAATCTTGACAAATACTTTGAAAACACTTTGCACAACCTGATTGGAAAGGGATTGTATACTTGGTATAGCTCACCAAAATACCTCGAGTCAGTGTTGAACACCTCTCCTTCTAGAGAGTGACTAGCTTAGAATTTTAGTGGCACAGGCTCCCCCTTATAGTGTACTCACTTCTCGGGCTCACCAACTTCATATTCCCCAAAGAGGAATTTTCTATCTCTACTCAAGGGAGTCACTAGTGAGTATCTTTGGGCATGATACTGTATCTTTGGGCATGATACTGTACCCAACACTATACCAAAAAATGACCAAAAGTTGAGGGTTCTAGTGAATACTCAGGGACATGGCACCTCGTGAGCATCCAACAAGCCACTTAAGGCTTTAATCACTCTACTAGGGGATCTTATAACTTTAAAAGAAAAGGTACCTATACCCTTTTTCGAATGACACTGCACGGTTAAGGCCTACATACCATGAGGATTTGACAATTTAGTCTTATCCTTTTATATACCAGCTCGAGTCAGAAACCGGTTGGATTCATTCCCTCTTTCGAGGTAGGCCCCTCTAAAGGTAACAAAAGAAAAAAAAAGGTGTTTTTGATCACCCAAGATCACATGAAGCACAAGGGGAGTGCATACACAAACACCTTTGCCTCACACTCGCATAATGTTCATTTTAATTCCAAAGTCCAAATGTGTGGGTGTTATACATAATGTCTAAAGGTGTTTTTGATTCTCAAGATCGCTAAATGGTGTGAGAGAAGCACATACGCATTGAGAAAAAAAATGTAAACCAAAAGAAAACACAAACACTATTAAATTTTAAATCCTCTTATGATGTCAAATCAAACACTCAAGTTATTTTTAAGTGCACTAATCATTCTATATGAAAAAGGAAATCAGGAGAAAGAAAACTAAAGCAAGAGCCCTGCAAAATTTGATTAGTAGTTTTGATCTCCAATCTTTGACAAGCGAAAGTGTAGGTGGAAATTTTCAAATCTTGGTCATTCACACTTGCAAAAAAGGTCAAAGATTAGTCGCAAAAATCAAAATTAAACTAAAAAATAAAAGTAACATTAGTCTAGTTAATGGAAATTAATAGACAAAAAATAATCTTAAAAAAACTCTAATTAATCTAAGTTAAATAATATCTAAAATTTATGTCTAAATTAAAAAATAATTGAAGCTAGACTAAATTAAAAAAAATGAATCTAAGAAAAGAAATTTAAATCTAATTACTCTAAACTCTAAAGTCTAAGAAAAAATCTAAAATTTTAAGTAAGAATTAAAACCTAAAATCTAATTAAAAATATAAATTAAATTAAAGTCTAATTAAAAAGCTAAATTTAATGACAAATCTAATAAAAAAACCTAACTAAAAAATCTAAATCCAATTAAAGTCTAATTATAAATCTAATTACAATCTATCAAAGTTAAAAAAAACTAATTATAAATCTAAATCTGAAATAAAAATCTAAGCCAATTAAAAACTAAAAAAGAAACTAATCGAAATATAAATTAACTCTTAAAACTAAAAACTAAAAACTAAAACTACAACCAACATTAAATTAAACTAGCACTTGCACCAATGGGAGGTTCAAGGAAAACGCCGATAGGAAAGCAGAGGTATGGACATAAAGAATTTTAGCATTACATGATCAAGTATATTTAAATTCTAACATATTATCTGCTTCAAATAAAGTGCTTTGAGAATTACATAGAAAGAAGTGATAATTCCTGCAGTGTAGTCTGACTGGAGCCTCAGAGCTGCATTGAAGAAACCATACATGTAGGTCTTCTTTGATTTCAATCCACTACCTGCACCCAACAAGAAAACAATGAGCGAATGAAGTTGATTAGATACCTTGAGAGACAATGGGATGAAGCACCTATTCATTGCATTGGCAGTCATCTTAAATAAAGATGGAGAAACTTTGAATGGTGGGTGTTACCTGAAGATATGACTAATGTTAAAGTGACAGAGGATTCATCTTTTGACACTCTTTGATGTTGGGGACCCGAAAGATTGGAATGATTGGAATATCCTTACGGAAACTTCATTGTTTTGAAATGATCAGTTACAGCCTTACAGGCTTGCCTTGTAAGGATGGTAGTATAGGGTTATGAG
Source organism: Sequoia sempervirens (assembly GCA_007258455.2). Lineage (NCBI taxonomy): Eukaryota > Viridiplantae > Streptophyta > Pinopsida > Cupressales > Cupressaceae > Sequoia > Sequoia sempervirens. Next base: position 36,250 of record VDFB02381780.1, on the reverse strand, counting down.
TTGCAGTAGCAGCTGTAGCTGAGAGGTCAATGAAAGGCCATAGCAAGATAAACATAAGATTGACATGAAGAATAGTAAGAAGCTGAGACATTGCACAAGTGAAGGAAAGCTACTACTACTCTGTTTAGTGCTAGTGATGGGGATACTCTGTTGTTGTGGTCATGGAAATTATTAGCCATGTATAGAGCAGAGGAACTGGATGGATGATGAAACTTGAAAGCAGAAAAAGAAAATAGCAAACAAAATTGAGAGTAATTTCTATCACTCTTGGATTCCTTAGGGACAAAAGCTAATTCTGGGACTTGATTATTGTGAATCACCTTGGACGTTAATACACTGACTTTAATTATTACATAACTAAAACAAATTTGGCGGTTGGAAATTCTCAAGATTTGCTTTGGTTTCACTCAACAGCATGAGATGTAAGGGGACTTCAAATGTTTAAATACGTCAGAAAGTGGGAAGACATCAAATCACAATGTTTTAATTCCAATGTATTGTTGAATTTACTAAATCTTCCAAAATCACAGTCATTGATCTCCTTGGTCAAAAGAATTTAATATGATTGATGATGATATTGCTATTGTGTTTATCAGCATGCAAACCATCTTTCCTAATACATAAATTATAAAAAATGGTGTTGTTCGCTACAGGAAGAATTGAAAGATAAACAGATGTGTCATTTTATTACTTGGTGCATACTCAAACAGTATTTCATCACGTAGAATAAGATATGAATATATTTTACCATCCCAAATAAAAGTTAAAGCAAGCCAAACAACAAAGCTCACAATTTTGAGCATAAATCCCTGAAACTTTTTTTGGGTTTAATGATCTTGTCTTCCGTAGGATTTGAAGCCTTTTTGAATTTTTACACAATGGCTATTAAGATGGTGTGAAAAAATCAACCAAAGGTGGCTATTAAGATGGTGTGGAAATTGGCATTTTAACAGTTTGCCTAATGATGGATACAAGATGCCCTGATACATTTGAGTGCATAAATCAGCCACCCATCTACATTACACAAAACCAAGCAGGAAATATTTTGAAAATTGTAGAAACCCCGTTATATAGAGATACAAAACCACAAACAAATGTCTGCAACCCTCCATAAAGTCATTTGTAAGATTTTCAACAGATACAAGTCATAAGCTACAGAAAATGGAATTCAACAGAGGAGACAGTACTTGGAAGTTCTGGCATGGGGATTGTATGCATAGTGGTTGAAGGTTAATAACCTGTGAATCATCCATCTCATACCAGTTGTCAAAGCCAAAGGGTACAAAGTAATAATAGTGACCAGAATATAGAGAAAACCCAGCATGTACAAGTGTCGTTCTCAAAACAGTCAAGGGAACCATAAATCCTATAAATAACCTCACCATTTGCTAAATTAATCAATGATAAGTGTTTCATAGGTATCTAACTACAAACGCTAATCACTGTTTAGCTGAAAAATATCATGTAGTTGTCTTTAAATTGCATGTGGATAGTCCTAACAGCCCTAGGATAGTCTAATGAACCCAAGATTCATTTGAGTGCATAAATCAGCCACCCATCTACATTACACAAAACCAAGCAGGAAAGGTTTCAAAAATTGTAGGAACCCCGTTATACAGAGATACAAAACCACAAACAAATGTCTGCAACCCTCCATAAAGTCATTTGTAACATTTTCAACATATACAAGTCATAAGCTACAGAAAATGGAATTCAACAGAGGAGACAGTACTTGGAAGTTCTGGCGTGGGATTGCATGCATAGTGGTTGAAGGTTAATAACCTGTGAATCATCCATCTCAAACTAGTCGTCATAGCCAAAGGGTACAAAGTAATAATATTGACCAGAATATAGAGAAAACCCAACATTTACAACGATAAGTGTTTCATAGGTATCTAACTACAAACGCTAATCACTGTTTACCTGAAAAATATCATGTAGTTGTCTTTAAATTGCATGTTGATAGTCCTAACAGCCCTGGGATAGTCTAATGAACCCAAGATTCTTTTGCAAGATGATTAGAGGTCTGATTGAGATAGAGATACAAAGGGATGAAGGCCTTCAATGATAAAAAATTTGTGAAGCTGCCAATGGTGACAAATTTGCCGAGAATTTAGAATCAATGAACCTGGTGATAGAAAGTATATATAAATTCACCCCTTACATAGCCAGTGTACCATGGTATACAGGTCCAAGGGCTCTTCTTTCTCAGATGTTTCCTTGGTACGGTGTCAAATAATAGGTTTTCTCGTGCAGCCAAAGCATACAGACCAATGTGTATAACAGGTAATTTCCTGACTGGCTAGGGAAGCATTAAAGGCATCAATCAAGCTAAAACTTTACACCTTGAAACAGTGGGTGAATTAGGAGGATTTTAGCATAGTATTTGAATCTTCATAGAATGGTCAGTGAATCTTTGTTATTATTATTATAGAATAATTCTATCCATAGGGTTTATGGTTAATACATGTGTCTTTTGGCGATGATATTATTAGATATAAATTTTACGTGATAACTCAGGGAAATTTCTTGAAATTTCCATCTGGCATACCTATTTTTAGAAAATTTTGTGAAAAATTAACCAAAAGGACACAAACAGCCCACAAAAATATCCTGTTTTCAGTGCTAAGGTGATTCCTTCTGATAGCAGAAGTACCATGCAATGTCACTGAATGCTATTAAGGGTGCAATTTCCTTGGCTGGTGATTTTTGAAGAAGAAACCCAACATTCTATGAAAAAATAAAACCCTAATTTGAATCCCCTATTTTGAACAAACAACACCCACAACATTACCTGAAATTCTGCACAAACTGCCTCCTGCTGTCAACGATGGCCATATGTCTAAAGCAGGCTTTGCAGAAATACTATTACGAAACCCTACCAAAGCACAATTTTTTTTAAATGAGACGAAACCAAAGCAATTAAACGAGCAAATTTAAATTGCAAAAATATTGTTACGAAACCCTACCTATGCTGAAATCTTTTTGAAGGAGACGAACCCAAACCAATCTCGCTATAGCGGATACTTCAATCTATTCACAGTAAATGCAACGTAGATCTGAAGCCTATTTATAGCAAATTTTCACCATGAAGAAGTAGGTCCGAGGCGGTCGACAAGCAGCTCCGTAGCAGGATCGGGGAGGATGAGGTGGGTGCGCCAGCAGGTGGGAATATTTCAAGATCTACGAAAAGATTTTCAGGCATGACACAACTTTCCGGTAGTTTGACAGATTTCCCGCGCGCCTGAAATTTGTAAAGAAGATGGTTTAGCAGCGTGAGACAGCAGTTTAGGAGCGTGAGACAGGCTTTCAGGGATATAATGCTCTGGCGATCCCAGAGGTAAAGCCTATCGCTAATTAAAACTAAAACTCAAAATTAAAATTAAAGTCTAACATTAGGAATTAAACTAAAAAGAAAAATAACAAGGAATCAAACATAAATTGAATACATTTACACTATTCTCATTAACAAATTCCTATTAAAGAAAAAGGGGTATGGCCACAGTAAATGCCTACTGACTGAAAATACATATATAAAAGTGCTTAGGAGTATGCATAGATTTGAAAGTTCCAACTTTCTGTGCAAGACAAGTTATACAAAACAAAAAACACGTGGGTATGAATATGTTATCATTTTGCTAACATATGTGTTATTCCCTGTTCAAGGAAGAAAATTTGGTAGGTCAGCTCACCATATTTCTCCATTTCAGACCAATCATTTTTAAATCATATCTAGCTTATTGAACATTGATCAATATTTCATTGTCATATTTGGGTATGTGCAGGATCATCATGGAAAAAACAATCCCTTAAGTGGCAAGAAATATAGAAAAATTAGAGTTAGGCAACTTGACATAAAAATTTGAATAGGTTATCTATATTATTTCAAAAATATGTAAGAATAGAATCTGTAGCTAATTGAATGTAGTTTTTAAACTAATACATTTTTTTTAAAAATTCTATTTGGTGAATAATTGAAATTTCAATGCAGTAGTACTTAAATTTCGGGGTAAAATAAGAAGTAGGTGTTTGTCTAACCACCCTAACTAGAATAAAATGATAATATTTTTTTATAAGATTTTAGATATAAGTAGAGGAATCATGTTCCAATGTGATGCATATTTTTTTGTAATTTTTTTCCAAGTAAATAAGTAATTATAATTTTTATATTACAACTTTAAAAAGATATAAAAACTCGTATAATTGACCACCTTAACTTGATCAAAAAATTCAAGAAATTCTTAATTTTTAAATCCTATAGTATGAAAATTACAAAATGTGACACATGTTTCAGATTCAAAAAATGTGATACTTTTTGAAAGCTATATATGTTTTTCAATCAACCTATCAATCAGGACTTTAATCATAATTCAAATAGAAAATGAATAACAATTATTTGTGAAATTCAAAGTAAAACATCATTTATATTGGTGGAAAACTGAAAATCTCCTTTAAAAACCCTTTTTGTTTCATCAATTTTGGGTAAAAAAAAAGTCGTTAGCCACATACCCTGCACATACCCATCATATGAAATATTCCGAACCAATTTTTTCAATTTTTTGCAATGTAATTACAAACAACCAAGCACCCGTTAGGGTTAGCAAATAACTAAATAGAGCAGAATTCAACTCTAACCAAGAATGTACACCAGGATCCCGAGATGGGAAAGGTGTTAGCATGTGGTCAGAGGATCTCAATGCAATGCATGGACTAAAATAACCCTAACTAAGAATGCGCCAGATGACAGCGTGCATATGATCAGAGGGTCCCTATCTATTACAATGCTAATAGGAACTCAACACCAAGTATGTGCTACTCAATCCAAGATGGAAATGAGGCGACCATATGGGCGAGGTATAGAGGAATTCAAATGCAACTTCAAAATGTAAAGTAGGTGGAAAGCCAGCCTTTTCCACTTATCCAGTGGGTATTACAAACTAACAAGTATAAAGTAAATAGGCGGCAAGCCAGCCTCTTCCACTTATCCATTGGGAAATACAGTAAATGAAAGAGTAGAATATAGAATGTTGACAGTACTATTGTTCAACTTACAATATGAGAGTTTAGTCTGTGAAAGCACAAGATGAAGAAGTTCACAGTGCTGCTACAATGTTTAATATTGCTCTTAATACTCTCAATGACTCCCATTCCAAACCTAACTCAAATGGTGGACTTTATGCACACTGTCATGACTGAACCAGGACTGAGAAATACCAAACCAGCAACACAGAAACTCAATGGAAAGCTCACAACTCACTCAATACTAACCCAAACGACATGAAAACCGATGCAAAATACCTTTCTAATGATGGCACCCAAGATGACAACAAGAAACTGACCCCAAATGCTGATATTTATTTTTGGCACAAATCCCAATGAGAGCACAGAAGGTACAGCTGCAAGGAGGGGCAATTTTGGCTTATAAAATTGGAGACTTCATAAAAAATTCCCAAACTTCTTTGAGAGGGGCACCCTTGCCTAGCAAATGCATGGGTAAACTACCCAGAACCAAAAGAAAATCACACAAGGACTTATGAGATATAAACTGAATATGCAACACAAACTAGAAACTCCATATTTTTTTATTATTTTGCAAAACTAAGGATTACAATGAAGAAACAATAGCTATAAGCAAACTCACTACAAAATCACTCAAAAGCAAGCAAACCTCTCCACTAGGTGCTATCTCTCAAGCACGAAGTTGAGCCAAGCTAGGAGGCATTCATTCCTCGAAGCAATCCAACACCATTTGGGCAACATAACATTACTCAAGATATCAGATGATCCAAATGAAGACCCAAGACCTTCTTTTATAACTTTGTGAAGACTCTCCAGAAGCTTCTAGAAACCTTAACTTTCAAATTTAAAATATCTCCTTTTCCCTCCAAAGATGGTGTCCCTTTTTCCTTAAGACAAATTTGACTTTAATTTAGAAATAACCTCCTCCATAAGATGGGCATCCATTTTCAAGTATTGATTTTTGACCCTTATAAAAATATGAAATATCTCCATTAGGCGCCACCCCTCAAAGTCCCCCTTTAAGAACAACTTAAAGTTGTTTCACTAGGACAAGGGGTCACAATATTAAATTATAACTTTAGAATATAACATTTTTAAATCAACTGCAAATCTCACCAAAAAATGCTTCCCAAGGTCGAGATTGATCAAACCAACTGGACTAACTGAAGATGAGAGCCAACCGTGCCGAAGCCAACAGGACCACTACCAGAAATATAATTTACTAAAAATACTAAATTCATGAAAGTGCTTGGAATGCCAAGAAAAACACATCACCATGAAGCTCATGAAAAACCCAGAAGGAATCCACCGTTCAATCACCAATTCACGAGCAAAAGCATCCTCCAAACAAGAAACCCTAATTTCACCCCCGAGTAGCCTACGGGTCTCCAGAATAGGCCTACGGTCAATAGAAAAGGTCATGCTCGAGAAGGGAACATTACAGTCCACCCTCCCCAAGATTGCTTGTCCTCAAGAAATCACAAGCCTGGATGCTACATAATCTCATGATTCTCCCAAGTCGCATCCTCCATAGGCAAGTTCTTCCACTTCACCAAATACTCTTTGATTGTTCTTTTTCTCAAAGAACGCTCTCTGGAATCAAAAATCTCTTCTAGAATCAAAACCAAAAATCCTTCTTCATCCAAAGGTGGCAACTGTGATGAAAAAATGACATTGTGTCCAAGTGCCTTCTTGAGGCGAGACACGTGGAAGACATTGTGCACTTTGCTACTTGAAGGTAGCTCCAACTCATAAGCTACTGCTCCCACCTTTCTGATAACCTTGAATAGCCCATAGAAGTGAGGTTTGAGCTTCTCAGCTCCACTCTTCTTGAGAGTAGACTGTCTGTAAGGTTGTAGTCAAAGATAAACCATATCTTCAACCTCAAAAGAGCACTCAACACACCGCTGATCAGCGTACATCTTCTATTGATTTTGTGTAATCTAAAGATTGTTCTTCAATGATTTCAAGATATCTTGACTCTGCTATAACAAATCCTTGGCTTAAGGGGCTTTGCTATCACCAAACACCAAATCAGAAAAGCTAGGAGCCTCATAACCTTAAAGAGCCATGAAAGGTGACATCCTTATTGACATGTGAAAAGAGGAATTATAGCAATACTCACCTATGTGAAGCCATTTCACCCATGCTCTTTGCTGTTATGAAACATAGTTCCTCAAATAACCTTCCAACCACTTGTTCACTATCTCTGTTTTTCCGTCAGTTTGAGGGTGATAACTAGTGCTTGTGGTAAGCACTGTACCACTCATCCTAAAGACCTCTTGCCAAAAAGTGCTTAGGAACTTGCTATCCCTATCACTCATAATGTTTTTTGGAAACCCGTGTAATCTAAACACCTCATGAAAAAATAGATATGCAACTTGAGCTATTGAAAAAGAGCTGGTAATGGCAAATAAATGAGCAAATTTTTTTAATCTATCCACTACAACATAGATACAGTCTTTCCCTTGGACCTTGGGAAACCTAGTGATGTAGTCCATTGATATGCTTTCCCATTTTTGATTGGGAATGGGAAGAGGTTGAGCAGACCAGCTGGTAGAGTATACTCATTCTTGTTCATTTGACATGTGGGACACTCCTGAATGTAGCATTGAACTTCCCCTTTCAGCCCTTTCCAAGAAAATCTTTACCAAATCTGCCTACAGGTCTTGAAGAACCCCTGATGACCAGCAAGTGGAATGTCATGAAATGTCAACAAAATCTTCTTTTTGAGCTTGGAATTAGCTACCAAAAAGATTCTACCCTAGTAGTGTATCAACCCTTCAACCACCTTGTACCTTTCATCATGAAATGTACCCTCAATGATGCTGGTTGTGAACTAATTTTTGGCATAATCAGCAAACAACAAGTTCTTGCAATCAGTAGTAAGCTCACATAACGAGCTCAAATGAGGTCTTTTGGATAAAGCATCAGCCACTGTGTTGTTTTTCCCCTTGACATACTTGATGTCAAAATTGTAAGATTGAAGCTTACTCACCCACTTTTGTTGCCTCTCGTTTAAATATTTTTGATGCATGAAATGCTTGAGACTATTGACATTAGTCTTGACCACAAACTTTCTCCCCACCAAGTACTATCTGAACTTGGCTAATGCATGAATGATTGCAAGCATTTCCTTGTCATAGATGGAGTAGGTCATCTCAACACCTCTTAGTTTTTTGCTCTCAAACACAATGGGATGTTTGTCTTGCATCAACACAGCCCCAACTCCTTCACCGGATGCATCACACTGTAGCTCAAAAGGCTTGGAAAAATTTGGGATGGCTAAAACCGGGCAAGAACTCATGATCCTCTTAAACTTATCAAAAGTAGTTTGAGCCTTTTTTGTCCAACAAAAAGCTCCCTTTTTCATGAGGTCAATAAGAGGAGCAACATTCTGTGAGTAACCCTTCACAAACCTTCTGTAAAATCCACAAAGACCCAAGAACCCTTTCAAGTGAGTCAAGTTCTTAGGAGGTGGCCAATCAACAATTTCCTTGATCATTTCAGGATCAACCTTCTTAGCACTAATTATGTGACCAAGGTAAAGTAGCTCCTTCATTCCAAATTCACATTTGGATTCTTTGGAAAACAAGCTCTCTGATTCTAGGATGCTAATCACTTCCTCCAAGTGCTTGATATTTTCTTCCCATGTCTTGCTGAAAATTAAGATGTCATCAAAAAATATCAACACAAACTTCCTCAACTACTTCTGAAAGACTCTATTCATACAAGACTGGAAGGTAGCAGGAGCATTAGTCAACCCAAATGGCATGACTAGGAACTCAAAGTGACCATAATGACATCTAAAAGCTGTCTTCTCAACATCAGATCCTCTCATTCGAATCTAATAGTAGCCCGACCTCAAATCTATCTTTGAAAACAACTTGGCTCCATGTAGCTTGTCAATGAGCTTGTCTATCCTTGGAATGGGGTATCAATTTTTTATGGTGCTTTGATTCAAAGCACGATAATCCACACACATGTGAATGGTACCATCCTTCTTCACAAGAACAACAGCTGAAGCGAAAGGACTCTTGCTTGGACGAATGAAACCCATCTCCAATAGTTCCTTAATGTTCTTCTCAATCTCATCTTTCTGCTTCTTAGGGTACTGATATGGAGTTGTAATAACTGGCTTAGCTCCTTCCTTGAGCTAATTGACATGCTCCAAAACCTATTCAGGAGGTGGTCCAGGAGGTAAATCAGAAAACACTTTTCTCTTCTTGGTGAGTAAAGAATGAATATTAGGAGGATAGTCCCTCTTTGTCTCAACCAGACTAGCTGGAAGAATCATACACTCTGCAGCCCATACAACTTGATCATGCCGAATCAGCCTTGCCATTCTCTTGAATGACACAATCTGAGGACCACCATTAGACAGTCCTCTTAAAACTACCTTCTTTCCATCGGATTTAAATTTGAGTTCCATAGTTTGCAGATTTAGAGAGATCTCTCCTAGAGAATGCAGCCATTGAATGCCTAAGACAACATCCGTATCTCCAATGCTAACCACATAGAAGTCATCCTTGACTTCATAGTTTCCCAATTGCATAGACATGTTTGAAATCTTCTTGGTGCATGAAATGTGAAACCCATCAGCAACCATAACTTTGAAGCCTTCAAAATATTCTGTTTGCAGCCCCTTCTTTGCCACCACAACTTCATCAATGAAGTTATGCATTGCTCTAGTGTCAATCAAGGCAACTATTCATTGCACCTCAATCATCCCTCAAACTTTGAAGGATTCATTTATCTGAAAGATCGAAAGTTGAGCCAAAGCACCTCGACTTCCCCTTTCATCTTCGGACTCTTCTGGAGCTCTTTCCACTTCACTGTCATCAAAATCAGACTGCTGGTTTGAAAAATCAGAATTACTTTCTTCATCTGAATAGTATTCGATTTGATGAAATTTGACTCCTTTTGGGAAAATCTGATCTTGGGACCATTTTTCTCTACACCAGAAACATAACCCCTTTCTTCTGAGTTCGTTAAGTGTCTCTGGATCCAATCTTGTGACATGTGGTTTATGTTGTTTGAACTCCTTATGATGTGGTCTTTGATGAGGTCTTTTCCCTTTATCCCCTTTGTGAAATGATGGCTTGGATTGAAAATTTTCTTTAGGAGCAGCCCACTCCATGTTTCTTGCTTTCTTCATTGCCTCCTGTAGGGAGGGTGGATCAAAGGCTTTAATCCAACCCTTGAGTGGCTCCATCAATCCTTCACTGAATAGGATCACCAAACGCCTCTCAGTGATTCCTGTGACCATGACTGAAAGTCTCTAAAACTTAGCTATGTAGGCATCAACTGTGCCATATTGCCTAAGTTGTGCCAATTCTCTTAAATGCACTTCAGGATCTTTTTTATCAAATCTCTCTATGAGCCTATTGATGAACTCATCATAGGTAGTGATAGACCCATGACCTAAAGTGACTAGGCCATGGTACCACCACTCGTGCGCCACCCCATCTAGGTGTAGCATAGCGAACTTAATCGCCTCTTCTTCTGCCATGGGTCTAAGAGCTAGATAGTTGTCTAACTTCTATATCCAAGCTCTTGCTAAACTGTTGTCACTCCCATCAAAGTGTGGAAGCATAACCTTGTTGATAGCTTGATGCAAATCCCCTTGCACTGCTGACCTCCTTTGTTCATGATGCCTTCCTTGTCCTTTATTCTTCCTTTTATGATCCATGAAATCATTGTAAGACATATCTATCTTAATTTCATTAGGGATAGAATCATACTCAACACGGCCGAGTCTCAACTGTTCCACAAATGAGGCATTTTCTTTTGGCTCAGGTTGAGGGTTTACTAGTGCCAAGAAGGTGGGTTTGAATGGCCTGGAAGAAATGTATGTGTTGTTTGAAGCAGGCTGAGCAGCATGTCCATTATGCTGGTTGGTGGCACTGTGTTCTCCCCTATGTCCTGGAGTATTCTATGGAATTAGGTTCTGACCCACTTTCCCCATCATGAAAGATACCATATCCATTAAGGCATCCATTTTCCTCTCGAACCTCTTTCCCAGATTTATCGATCTTTCTCTTCCTTTCCAACTATCCTCTCTGCTACCACCCGATGTCCTCTCATTATCCCCCTTTTTTTTTTTCCTGAGAAGACTCCCAATGAGCCCTCAAAACCTCTGACGCTGTCTGACCTTTTGGTGCCTGATAGAGCTGAAACTAATTTGCATCCTTCTTGTCTGCCCTTGCTATGTATCTCTTTTCTTTGTCACTTATAGACAGTTTGTTTCATAGGATGGTAGGATACGTGGCTCTGATACCACTGAAATATTTTGAACCAATTTTTTCAATTTTTTGCAATGTAATTACAAACAACCAAGCACCCGTTAGGGTTAGCAAATAACTAAATAGAGCAGAATTCAACTCTAACTAAGAATGTACACCAGGATCCTGAGATGGGCAAGGTGTTAGCATGTGGTCAGAGGATCTCAATGGAATGCATGGACTGAAATAACCCTAACCAAGAATGCGCTAGATGATGGCATGCATATGGTCATAGGGTCCCTATCTATTACAATGCTAATAGGAACTCAACACCAAGTATGTGCTACTCAATCCAAGATGGAAATGAGGTGACCATATGGTAGAGGTATAGAGGAATTCAAATGCAACTTCAGAATTTAAAGTAGGCGGAAAGTCAGCCTCTTCCACTTATCCAGTGGGTATTACAAACTAACAAGTATAAAGTAAATAGGTGGCAAGCTAGCCTCTTCCACTTATCCAGTGGGAAATATAGTAAATGAAAGAGCAAAATATAGAATGCTGACAGTACTACTGTTCAGCTTACAATATGCGAGTTTAGTCCGCGAAAGCACAAGATGAAGAAGTTCACAATGTTCTTACAATGTTTAATATTGCTCTTAATACTCTCAATGACTCCCATTCTAAACCTAACTCAAATGGTGGACTTTATGCACGCTGTCATGACTGAACCAGGACTAAAAATACCAAACCAACAACACAAAAACTCAATGGAAAGCTCACAACTCACTCAATACTAACCCAAATGACATGAAAACTGATGAAAAATACCTTTCTAATGATGGCACCCAAGATGACAACAAGAAACTGACCCCAAATGCTAATATTTATTTTTGGAATGAATCCCAATAAGAGCACAGAAGGTACGGCTGCAAGGAGGGGCGATTTTGGCTTATAAAATTGGAGACTTCATAAAAAATTCCCAAACTTCTCTGAGAGGGGTACCCTTGCCTAGCAAATGCATGGGTAAACTACCCAGAATCAAAAGAAAATCACACAAGGACTTATGAGATAAAAACAGAATCTGCAACACAAACTAGCAACTCCATATTTTTTGATTATTTTGCAAAAATAAGGATTACAATGAAGAAACAACAGCTATAAGCAAACTCACTACAAAATCACTCAAAGCAAGCAAACGTCTCCACTAGGTGCTATCTCTCAAGCACGAAGTTGAGCCAAGCTAGGAGGCATTCATTCCTCGAAGCAGTCCAACACTATTTCGGCAGCATAACATTACTCAAGATATCAGATGATCCAAATGAAGACCCAAGACCTTTTATAACTTTGTGAAGACTCTCCAAAAGCTTCTAGAAACCCTAACTTTCAAATTTGAAATATCTCCTTTTCCCTCCAAAGATGGTGTCCGTTTTTCCTTATGACTAATTTGACTTTAATTTAGAAATAACCTCCTCCATAAGATGGGCGTCCATTTTCAAGTATTGATTTTTGACCCTTATAAAAATATGAAATATCTCCATGAGGCGCCACCCCTCAAATTCCCCATTTTAAGAACAACTTAAAGTTGTTTCACTAGGCCAAGGGGTCACAATATTAATTTATAACTTTAGAATATAACATTTTAAAATCAACTGGAAATCTCACCAAAAAATGCTTCCCAAGGTCGAGATTGATCAAACCAACTGGATTAACTGATGATGAGAGCCAAGTGTGCCGAAGCCAACATGACCACTACCAGAAATAGAATTTACTAAAAATAGTAAATTCATGAAAGTGCTCGGAATGCCAAGAAAAACACATCACCGCGAAGCTCATGAAAAACCCAGAAGGAATCCACTGTTCAATCACCAATTCACGAGCAAAAGCATCCTGCAAACAAGAAACCCTAATTTCACCCCCAAGTAGCCTACGGGTCTCCAGAATAGGCCAATGGTCAACAGAAAAGGTCATGCTTGAGAAGGGGACATTACATCATACCACCACTTTTTGGCCCATCATGATCCTGCACATACCCATTTATGTCAGGTTTTCTTGGTGGCCAAGTTTACGAGATATAAAATCATCATCGACTATTTCAATGCTTCAAAAGCCAAAAGTGTGAAGCAGAATTAAGGCATGCAGGTCATGGGTGCCATCAACTTTTGACACAACATTAATGTAATCAAGTTTTAATGCTAGCTTTTATGAGAAGAAGATAGAGTTTCCTATTGGCTATTGTGAGCATTAATGCTAAGGGCAATAGACACAATGGAACATCAAAAAGTAGATGGAGCATGCCAACTCCTGCACATTAGTGCTCCTAATGGTGGATTAAATCTTTTTGTGGGAGGATGTCGGTTAGCAGCATGTGATATGGAGGCTGGTTTTCTTATTCTATAGAATAGCATTTATTTCTAATGGAAATGTTTTATTTCATTTCCATCACCTTATTTTATTTCTAATGGAAACCTAAAATGGTTTTATTTCTATTTGCATCAAAATGGAAACCTAAAATGATTTATTTCTAAAGAATAAGAATGAAAAACTTAGCATCAAATCAAAGGTTTGCTATCTAATGGAAACCTTGTTTATGTTGATCTTGGAAACATTTTATTTCTATGTTAAATTATTATGCTTTCCTTACCATCGTGTTTTTTTTTCCAAGCTCTAAGAGATTCTCATATGTCTCTTTAGCAATGCATTAAGTAAGCTTAAAGTGTTGTATATCACATCCTATGGGATTATCCATTATGCATTTAAATGCATAAGTCGCCTAGAGGATTCAATTTACAACCACTAGCCATCTCCAATCCTTGGATTGGCATACAAGAGGATGAGATTTTAGGAACAATAAATGATTTAGTTGCTACAATTAGGGACATAATCCTGCAAACAATATGAATACCCTTGCGATTGTGCATAAAATTACAAAGAATTGAAATCAAAAATAATTTTAGACACAATAAATGACTTAGCTGCTACAATCAGGCACAAAATCCTGCAAACAATGTGAGTACCCTTGCGATTATGCATAAAATCACAAAGAATTGAAATCAAAGATAATGTTTCTAGCTGAATCAATGTAAGGAATATGGCATATATTACTCAATAGTTATGCAGAAGTTCAAATTTCACCAGTTAACAAAATATTGCAAAATAAAACTGTCTATAAATGCTGGAAATCAATGACTGAACTCAAAAGAATGCCAGGCTCACCAAATCTCTTAGGGAAAGAATTTTTGATTAATATCAAATAGCATGATAACTTCTATTAACCCCAATCAACAATAGAGTACAATGAAAGCAAGAAGCATACAAATATTGAAGCAACATCACCTAGTCTTGATGCCTCCATTGAATGACCTCCATTGGCCTTCTCCATCTTGCTACAAATGGTGTGATTTCCCTCAAATTTGAAGTGCAACCATAGCCTATGATCAAGACAAGAAAAATATTGAATATTTGTGCTTAGGTATTCAATTTCTCATGCATATTGAAAATAACTGTGTATGAAAAATGACTAGAGAGAGACCCCTTTTAAAGAATGCCAAATTGGGAATGGATGGCCAAGATTAAGAGTTTATAAAAACCTAAGATCAAAGGCCAAGATTCAATGTGATAAGAAGCATTAATGTTAGGGAAACATTAGGTCAAAGTTAGGGCAAGCTTTGAAATGCAGGGTTGAGATTTAATTGAAAGAAATTAGATCAATGGTGGAGAATAAATGAGATAAGGAAAAGATTTGGCACATAAATGAGGTAGTTGGAAAATCCAATAATAATAGAAATTGTTTGATTTATGGAGGAAAGTTGACTTATGAATTAAATAAATGTTTAATTTATAAATGGGAATATTATAGAAGGAAATAAATAATTATTTTAATTACTTATTTGGTGGGATGGTAAGTGGGTTAAATGGATGATTTTATTTAATTGTAGGATAAATGGTAATGTTGGTAATTCAAAATTTATTTAATTGTTGGAGGGAATAATGATTAATTAGTGACACATTTAAATAAATGTATATAATTTATTTATATAAATAATCATGGATGAATAATTATGACATTAGGACATGATTAAATAATTGAATTATGTTAGAAAGAAGCGTGATCGTAATAGAAAAATGCAGCTCAAGGGCCTAGGTCATTTTTGTGTCCACAACTTGTACTTGCAAATTGATCAGTAACATTCAATTCTTGATAACATATAAAATAATTTCTAAAAGTTCATAAAGTTGACATCAGTCAACTTCTTTCATTCATTTTTTGAAAATTCCAAAATTTCCATCTAATATTTAATTGAATTTCTTCAATAATTCAATTTTCTGTATTATAATAAATATGTAATAAAATTGGGTTATGACATCCAAGCGAGTGCATGAAGTCAGGTAGCAATTTCGTGGCCACTTTCTAAAAAAAGTTTGAAAATGCTATAACGTGAGCCCGTTATAACATGCTCGTGTTATAGCACGTTAAAAGCAAAAAAAAAGTGAAAGTCTTCATTTTCACTTTGACTATTTTCTTCTTCTTCCCACGGCCAAAACCCCCAACTTTCACGCTAGAATTCTAGGAGGAGGTATTGAGCACAAATTTTCAACAAGAGTTGCTATTTATTTGCAAGGATGGCGCCACGATGACGAAGAGGTGGGAGAGGTAAGTATTGTTTGTTGTTTGTTTTGAGTTTCTTAGTTTTAGGTTGATTTTGTTAGTTTTAGGTTATAGTTGATATATAAATTTTTGAATTTGTAGGAGATGCAAATGAACCCGCAAACCCACAAAATCATCAACAAGAAGAGCAACCAAATCCTGAAGAAAAAAATCATGAACCAGAAAGTCAACCTCAACAACAACCTCCTCCACCAATCTCTCAACACCCTCCTGGCACTCAAAAAAATTTAATGAGTGATATTGAGAGCAACAAAAAACAAATTGAGGATTTTATTAGTAGGTTGAGTGATCCAAATGGTTCAACCATAAAAAGAATGACCCCCACAAATTCACTAAAAGATATGTTAAAAAATGTGGATTCAATTAGCAAACAAATAACTAGATGGCAAGATAGGAGGCAAGCGGCTAGGTTATATTATGTAGATAAACTATCATATAAAAAAGTAAAATATTTAAAAATTAAAAAAGGTGATTTTTGTTCATTATTCATTGACCCACGCACAAATCGAAATCTTAGCCTCAATGCGAAGAGGTTTCCTATTCATTGGTGTGACGACCAAGAGATTAGGAATTGTTTTTATGATAGGTGGTACATGGTCTTTGATGACTGACCATGCAACAATTGTGAAGTCCCCCAATATTTTCTTAGGAAACTATACAGTGAGTTCATATTGAACAAAATCCCAAATTATTTTGATATGAGGGACTTCCATGGGAGAGGTGGGGGGTCAGATCAGGATAGGCCCAGTGCACAGCCGAATCCTATGTGGCAAGGGAGACGAGCTCTCTCTAGGCTGCCTCATGAGAACGTTGTTATGCTAGTCGTCATGAAGGAGGGTGCCAACGTAGAGACATTGTAGGTGATCAACACTTAGACCCAGAGTTTCATCCATCATACTAGCCCTATTCTACAATGCTATCCAAAGGAGTCTTTGAGTGGTGGCCTTCGAACCCATGTGTGTCAATCTTATGGGGCAACTTGTTCATATGACCCCACCGGCACTCAAGAGGTTGTTGCGGATGATTCATGTGTAGCTATGGAGATGGAGAGGGTGGCTGACTTTTTTTATGATGCGTATGGAATTGATACTCAAGTAAAAGTTAGCATGTTCATTGAATTTAATTTATTAAATTTTGATTTTGAAATACAAGATTAACTAATTTAGTTTTATGATTTTAATAAAATTGCAGGGTCATACTGTTGAGACTAGATACACCGGCCCTCCACCTACTTATTTCTGCAGTACACCTATCGGCAGGGTATGCAACTAGTAAACAATTATAAATTTATTACATGTTAATAGAATTGTTTTACAAATGGTATTTTAATATGTGATTTTGGATATTAAACAAGGTAATATTGGAAGTTTCGAGGGAACAACTCCCAGTGCCAGTGGATTTACTCAAACCTTCACAGAGGTAATAGAATAAAGAGTTTAACTAATGAATTGTACTTAATAGATTTCTATAGTTTATATTCATATCATTGGTTACATTGCATTTCACATCATTCAAACTCAAAGCATTACTTCACATTCCATAACTAATAACTAGATGTTGATAGATGACAAAATTTCAAAGTTACAATATAGTTGTTTAGAAAGTCAACATAAGTAGTGACACACTTTCTTCACATGGAGGCATGTGCTTGGAACTTAGGTGTATTGGCATGACAAACTATGGATGCTTGGAAAAAATCTATGCAACCATAATAGCATGACAAACTATGGATGCTTGGAAAAAATCTATGAAACCATAATAGTAAGAAATAGCATAGACAAGGCAGTTAGTAGTTTCAAAAAATTCCTCGAAGAAATGCGGTCTCATGGCACGATGGAACTCCATTCCATCACCATGAGACCACATTTCTTCGAGGCATTTCTTCAAAATTCTCACCACCTTTCTATGATACCACATTTTTCATACATGTGTACCAAAGCATTTTATCAAACTACTCGTGCTTCCTTGCTGCTATGGCTAAAAGCCTAAAATAGGTGTTTTCCAACAAACTATGGATGCTTGGAAAAATATCTATCAAAGCATAATAGTAAGCAATTTAATACGATAGAGAAGGTAATGAAATTTTTGAAAAAATTCCTAAAAGAAATGTGTTCTTATGGTGATGGAATGCCATGACGTGCATTTGTTTGTAATGGAATTCCATCACCACGAGACCCCATTTCTTTTGAGGGATTTTTTCAAACAGTTCAAGTTTCCTTCTCTATGCCACCATAGTTATCGTACATGTCTACAAAAGCATTTAATCAAACAATTCAGTGGCTTGCTACTATGGGTAAAAGCCTAAAAACACATCCTTTTGAACAAGAAATGGATAGGGAAAATAGTAAGCATGATAATCATAAATATATAGTTTAATAAGTACTCAAAATTTTGTTCATTAGATCTCATACACTATAAGTCATGACACGGATTGCTATTGTAACTCTTTTGTGATTAAATAATTTATTGTTTTATTTTTAGATGTTGGTTGTGGAAACACCTCCAAATGTTATGAGGGAAATGGATATCGATGTTTAATCCGCTATACAATCCTCAATGGCTTTGATAGGGGATTTATGAGGAAAATTACTAAATTTCAATTTACATTCGTTGTTATAGATGTTAGTTTGAGTGAAAAATAAAACCAAATTATTGATTCGTAGTCTAATTTTAATTTGGATGGTTTATACAGGGCTTTAGCATGCCTTAGCATCGACATGCAAATATTTCCCTCATGGAGAGTGATCGTGAGATGGCCGTAAGTGATTAGTTTTTTAAATATATCATTTTTTATAATGTAATTTCTATATATTAATGTCTTTACTTCTTATTGTAACAGTTAAAAATTCACCAAGAACTTAATAGTAGTAGGAGGAGCAGTAGGAGCACTCCTCGAGTGCAGCATAAATGAGTGACAGACCTATCGCCATTCGATCGACCAGCAAAGGACAAGAGTTTATTTTGAAAGCCTAGAGAGCAATGACTTTTGATTCATAATCCCTTTGTTGTATGCCTACATGGCAGTTTTGTACATATTTTTTATTAGATATATTTGGCATTGTATGCCTATATGGCTATTTTGTACCTATATTTTATACTTATAGCGACATATATTGATGTATGTGTACATGGCTATTTGGTTAATACAAATTTTTTTTATCGATGGTTTCCATATTTGCATGTTGTAAATTCATGGTTCAATAGATATGAGTTACGTGTATTAAAGTGTATACTTTACAACGTACGTGTATTCATTGTGACTTATGTGTGTTCCAATGTATACTTTGTGACTTACGTGTTTTCATGCATATACCTTGTATTCGTGCATATACGTTGTATTAAGCTGTGTATACTATGTATTCGTGTGTATACTTCAGCGCATATGTGTTTGTGACTTGTGATTCCCTTATTCACATGTAGATGCTTGACTTATTCACATGTATACTTATTAATTGGTTATCCATAGCATTTATCATTGTTGTCCTTCATGGTTTGTCTTGAATAAATTAATTGATTGATTGTAAACAACTTTATCTAAAAGTAAAAAACCCGTTTTCAATTGGTATTCTATGAAATGATTGATCAAAAGATTCCAATATATTTAATCCTTTTATTGGAACAACTCAATTAAGCAAAGGATACATAAGACTTTTCCTTTTAGATTAGCAAAGCATGGAAGTTTCAAAATGTATCCTTGATATTAAAAAAAGATATGTGTTTATACACTTCAATTGTGCACTCACCCAAGGTTTGGTTCTTTGAAAGAAAAATCTGCCTATGCCATTGTTACACTGCATAGGTAAACCAAATTTTGTATTGTGGAGCTATATTAAGCTACCACTTTCAAGACCAATGTAACAATGATACAAAATAATGTTTGAGATTGCACAAAGACATCAAAATGGCTAGTGTAATAAAAAATTTCTTATGATTTATGAAGAACGCTGATAACTCTACTCAGTTGGCTTATTTTTTCAAAATCATACAAATTGAACCCTAGCATTAATAGACTCTGTATATCAAGCTACCACAATTCAAGTTTCAACGATGAATATTTATCATGCATGTTTTAAATGACATTCAATTTTATGGTGGTTTTCTTGTTTATATGATGTTATGTGATATTCTAATCCTAATGCATGCTTCTAGGTTGCATATATATTTATATTTTATTTTTACATGATTTTTGTACCAACGAACCCAAAACAAACCAAAACCCCCTCCAAATAAATTTAGCCTAACTGGAAAACTGAACCCCTGAACCCGAACCCGAACCTCAAAACCTATTATGACACTCTTCATTCTGCCTACAAAAACTTAATTGACCACCAAATTATGCTGCCTCTTCACTTTACCCACTTTTACTCCCTCAAACATCTCTTTTTCATTCAAAACCACTATTTTCCCAACTAGGGCATCATGCCATAACATACTTTTGACCTCCCCTATCCTTGTAGACCTTTTGAAAATGTCAAAATCTAAAACCTCACCCTATTTCCAACCTATTCTAACTTATTTTCAAGCAATTTCTTCTTTTCACCTCTTCTAGAATTGCTTTTAAGGGGCCTCAATTTTGAATTTTGAATAGGGGCAGCGTTAGTAATCTCTTCTAATGCCTTTATCAATGCTATTTTCTTATTCCTACTCCCAATGCTACTTACATAAGGCCCATATCACCGAGAGACAACCTAGGCAATAGTTGGGATGGCCTATTTCAACATATTACACTCGACCCCTTAAGGGATCAATCTAGTTGAACGTAGCTCGAAGTGATTCCATGTGTTTGGGTGTGAAAGAGGACCATTCCTAGCATAAAAATACCTATTTGGACGTGTTGGAATAGTTTGTTTGGTCACACGAGTTGCAGAATGAAATTTGCACCACTTTGTAACTTTCCACTACTTGCATTTGATACTTTTTCCATCAACTGAAAACAAGACACCACAGGAAAACCACTCTGAGATAACAAAAATGAGAGAGGTTATTGTAGAGGGGCCCAAATCAATCCCATAGTATCAGAGGAGAAGTTTCTAAGCATCATGGTATTCAAGTAACAACATGTTGAAATTTGTAGCCATTTTGCACTTTGGACCCTTAAGGGATCGATCTGGTTGAATGTAGTTCAGAGTGATTCCACATGTTTGGGTGTGAAATAGGACCATTCCTACTATGAAAATACCTATTTAGACATGTTGGAACAATTTTTTCGGTCACACAAGTTGCAGAACGAAAGTTGCACCACTTTGCAACTTTCTACTGCTTCCATTTGACACTTTTTCCATCAACTAAAAACTGGACACCACAGGAAAACCACTCTGAGATAACAAAAACCGAGAGAGGTTATTGTAGAGGGCCTAACACAATCCCATAAGATCAAATGAGAAGTTTCTAAGCATCATGGTATCTGAGTAACAACATGTTTGCAGCCGTTTTGCACTTTAGACTCTTAAGGGATTGATCTGGTTGAACGTAGCTTAGAGTGATTCCGCATGTTCGGGTGTGAAATAGGACCATGCCTAGCATAAACATACCTATTCAGATGTGTTGGAAATTTTTTTTTGGTCACACGAGTTGCAAAACTAAAGTTTTACCACTTTGCAACTTTTCACTACTTGCATTTGGCACTTTTTCCATCAACTAAAAACTAGACACCACGGGAAAACCACTCCGAGATAACAAAAAATGAGAGAGGTTATTGTAGAGGGGGCCAACATGATCCCATAGGATTAGATGATAATTTTTTAAGTGTCATGACATCCGAGTAACATCATGTTGAAGTTTGCAACCATTTTGCACTTTGGACCCTTAAGGAATCGATCTGGTTGAACATAGCTCATAGCGATTCCGCGTGTTTTGGTGTGAAAGAGGACCATGCCTAGTGTAAAAATACCTATTTGGATGCATTGGAATAGTTTGTTTGGTCACAGGAGTTGCAGAATGAAAGTTGCACCACTTTGCAACTTTCCACTACTTGCATTTGACACTTTTTCCATCAACTAAAAATTGGACACCACAGGAAAACCACTCTGAGATAAAAAAAATTGAGAGAGGTTATTGTAGAGGGGCTCAACATGATCTCATAGGATTAGATGAGAAGTTTCTAAGCATCATGGTATTCGACTAACAACATGTTGAAGTTTGCAGCCAGTTTGCACTTTAGACCCTTAAGGGATCGATCTAGTTGAACATAGCTCGAAGCAATTCCATGTGTTTGGGTGTGAAAGAGGACCATTCCTAGCATAAAAATACCTATTGAGATGCATTGGAACAATTTTTTTGGTCACACGAGTTGCAGAACGAAAGTTGCACCACTTTGCAACTTTCCACTACTTCCATTTGACACTTATTTCATCAACTGAAAATTGGAAACCATAGGAAAACCACTCTGAGATAACAAAAAATGAGAGAGGTTATTGTAGAGGGGCTCTGCATGATCTCATAGAATTAGATGAGAAATTTTTAAGCATCACGGTATCCAAGTAACAACATGCTAAAGTTTGCAGCCATTTTGCACTTTGGAACCTTAAGGGATCGATCCGATTGAACGTAGCTCAGAGCGATTCCACATGTTTGGGTGAGAAAGAGTACCATACCTAGCATAAACATACCTATTCAGACACATTGGAATATTTTGTTTGGTCACACAAGTTGCAGAATGAAAGTTCCACCACTTTGCAACTTTTCACTGCTTCCATTTGAAACTTTTTCCATGAACTGAAAACTAGACACCACAGGAAAACCACTTTGAGATAACCAAAACTGAGGGATATTATTGTAGAGGGGCCCAATTGAACCCATAGGATCAGATGAGAAGTTTCTAAGAATCACGGTATCCAAGTACCAGCATGCTGACGTTTGCAACCATTTCGCACTTTGGACCCTTAAGGGATCGATCTAGTTGAACATAGCTCAAAGTGATTCTGCATGTTTGGGTGTGAAAGAGGACCATTCCTATTGTAAAAATACCTATTCAAATGTGTTGGAACAATTTTTTTTGGTCACACGAGTTGCAGAACGAAAGTTGCACCACTTTGCAACTTTCCACTGCTTGCATTTGACACTTTTTCCATCAACTGAAAAATTGGAAACCACGAGAAAACCACTCTGAGTTAATAAAAATTGAGAGAGCTTATTGTAGATGGCCCCAACATGATCCCATAGGTTTATATGAATATTTCGTAAGCCCCATGGTATCCGAGTAATACCCTGTCAAAGATTGCTACCCTTTTGCATGTTGGGATTTGATGTTTCATTGAACTGTATGGTTCTGTACAGGGTGATTGTGCTCTCTTTTTGATGGAATTTGGTGGGAAGTAGACTTAACTCGTTTTAGTTTTGGTATGGTTGGATTTCAGGTGATTTTGTGCATTTTAGAAGCCAATTACTGAGGGTCGGTTTGCATACCCTATTTTAAGGGTTTTGAGTGCATTAAAATGTCATATTAAGCCTTTCACCCACTGTATGCTTCTATAACTTGATGGAAATGTTTATTTATGGTTATAAAACATGTGTACATAGTATTGTACACAAGCGAGGAAAATAGAGGGTTTTTAGGTGATGCCCTAGATGTCAAATGGTGCATTTTTTAGTGGAAAATGGTGGTTTACTGCTAGGGTTTGAAGAAATATTTGGGGGCAGTGATATCTCTTGAACTTTTAAGTTTATGTAGACCCTTTTGAAGGTGTTTTAGGCTTTGGTTGGCTGTGGAAAGGTTTCAAGTATGGGTTTTCAATAAACCCTTGTCTAACTTATAGTCTCCAAATCTCATCAAATGGGCTTATCTTTTAGAGAAGGTCATCCAATCGCCAAAAAAACATCAATCAAGCTTTAACACAGACTCTAAGATAAATTCCCAAGAGATCATACAATGTTTCTTTGTACCATCATTAAGATCCAATAGACCACCTTGCATAAAGGCTACTAAATTAGCCCTATTTACAAAGAGACGACCCTTTAAACACTAGATCTTCACTCAAACTCCTAAAATAGTAGTATGTTTTGTGTCAAAACCTCCAATTCCATGATTTTTTTTCAGGTCCAAGACCTCTAGACCCCTAATACACCAAACCCTCTATTTCAAGCAAAATACTTGGGGTTTTAATGAAACTCCTATCTCCCACACCTGCCATACCCAAAAAAAGCACCAAACACACTTACTAGACCCTACACATGGTGATTAATACATTACATGGAAAGTCCTTCCCATATTTTATCAAAACACCACTTGGAACCCTCATTTTCATCATGAAAATACACTGTTGCAGCCCTAGAACATCATCCCAAACACCCAACCTTGACTCCACAACATTCTAAATAGGTTAGGCATGTATTTTACAAGTTAGAGGACCCATTCCACAAGTTACAGTAGGCACAAAAAGTGGAATGGATCATATTACATCATGAAACCCTTCAATCCAAGAACACTGTGAAAGTAGGTAGCAGCAGTAAAAACAAGATAACCTTCTTGCCCCTCCTAAAGTTTGGACCACATCCATTACCTCCACATAAAACTCGACATCCTTGGTCTTCTTGGTTCCCATGCCTGGATATGGTTATGCAAATGAAAATGAAGCAAAGTAATCATCTCCTTCTCCGCTGGCTGGAAGAATGCATGGTTAATGTTTTGATACATGATATCAACTCTCTCTTCTACTCTCATCATTGAATATAGAAATCCTATATGGTGGGCCTCCAAATTTCCAGTCATCTTTCTTCCTCTTCCACCAAATGATGGCCTGATCCACATGTCTACTAGCCTAATTGGCTTTTTTTTTAAAGCTGAAGTTTCTCCCGAGTCACCAATGTAGCTCTCTCTTCCTTTTCAGACTCTTTCATTGCTACAAATTGTCTCTTGGATTTAATCATCTATACCACATGGTTGATGTTCTTTGAATCCTTGCATCTAAAGGAAATTTCTTTTTAGATAAATACTGC
The DNA here is from genome assembly GCA_007258455.2 of Sequoia sempervirens. NCBI lineage: Eukaryota > Viridiplantae > Streptophyta > Pinopsida > Cupressales > Cupressaceae > Sequoia > Sequoia sempervirens. Next base: position 11,407 of record VDFB02381780.1, on the reverse strand, counting down.
TAGGGAATTTCAATGTTGCCATTGTAGTTGGTATTAAAGCCAGTACCTACAACATGAAGTGTGATTTTTATTCTAGTTCATATCCTTGATTTGAATCTTCCAAATTATTAGAATCAAAATCACTAGCTTCCATATTCAAAAATTCCTAACCAAAATCTTCAATAAATTTATTTGGATCATCAGTAATAGTCTTCAAAATTGGCCGCTAGTACAAGTTCATTTTGTTTTCACAATACTTTATAACCATGGAGTTCAACCATTCCTTGATGCCATCAAGTGAATATTGAGGAATGGCATCAATGCATAGTACATCTCGCTTGAAGTCTTTGAAATAAATAGCCATATCGAATTCCTTTTTCTCAAGTCCTACTCTCTCAAGGTTAACAATCTCAATCTCACTAATAGTGATTACTAAGAAAGGTAATTCCACCAACTCTACCAAACAGTTTACCATAAGAACAATAAAAGCAAAGTATTTGAAAGGAACTCCATGAAAACCAAGCTCTCTAAATGGTATATCAAACTCTAGTTCAAAATATTTTAGATGAGGTTGATCCCATAGCTCTCGTACTCGCTTGACAAATCCTTGAAACTCTGTATTGATTGTATTTTTCTTCTCCCTCTCTTGTTGTTCTTCCTCAATATCATCAAGATCATACATTGACCTTCTTGCCCCTCCTAAAGTTTGGACCACATCCATTACCTCCACATAAAATTGTACATCCATTGTAGTTAGTATTAAAGCTAGTACCTGTAACATTAGAAATTATTCTTATATAAGAATTCCGTCCATCTTGTTGGCTTGTAACACTCTTGATAGTGGCTACATGAAATTTATTTTGATTCCTCTTCTACATCAGAGAGTTCATATATCCTTGTTCTAACTCTTCTGAATTATCAGAATCAAAATGACTAGCTTCCATATTCAAAAATTCCCAACCACCATCTTCAATAAATTGGCCACCAGTTTAAGTTCATTTTTCTTTCATAATACTTTATATCCATGGAGTTCAGCCATTCCTTGATGCCATCAAGTGAAGATTGAGGAATGGAGTCAATGTAGAGTACATCTCGCTAGAAGTCTTTGAAAATAATAGCCATATCAAATGCCTTTTTCCAAGTCATACTCTCTTAAGGTGAACAATCTCAATCTCACTAATAGTGATTACTAAGAAAGGTAATTCCACCAACTCTATCAAATAGTTTACCATAGGAACAATAAAAGCAGAGGCTTTGAAAGGAACTCCATGAAAACCAGGCTCTCTAAATGGAATATCAAACTCTCAGACCTCATTCTTGCACATTTATAACCAAATTCAAAGATTTGCCTTCAAAAGTCTACAAATTCAAATATTGACAATTTTGTAGCAAGAATGCATTTTTTTGCACATTTGACCACCGAGACTCAAAAAATTACCCTAATACACAATAAATGGTCTTGATTGACCTTATTTAGCATAAATAAATAGAAAATACCTTAATCTAATCTATTGACCACCTATCAACCTTCAAAAAGTGAAATTTTGTAACTAGGAGACTAGGTGCTCCTGCATCAAAATTACATTGTGTCTGAGCCTTCAAGAGGCTTTAAATATAGCCTTTACAAATGATTCTACATCTTTCCAATCATGCCTAACTATTGATCTTGTAACTAACATGACTTATTACATTATAAATCAATTGACCATGTAATATGACCTTATTCAATTGACAATTTACTCAAAACACAATTTACTAACTTAAAAGAATTCCATGAACCAAATTTGCTCAATAACCTTGGTGCCCCTCCACCAAATTTCAATATTTAAATAAATGTCATTAAAATTACAAATCTCATTACAATGCCTTAGGTACTCTATTCTCACAAATATTTTAAAATGTCACTCATACATTCAAGATTCTCTTATAAGGTCTACATCATAGGTTCTCATTTAGAGGTTAACTTCAAATGAGTAACTTGAGATTCCCTTGCAAAGCTTCACACACTCTTTTATAATGGCTTCAAATAAGAATTGATTTGTTAAGATCATCAAAATAAGGATGTTGCATTGCTTTTTTGGCTGAGATTCTCTTCGATGGCTCAAAAATCAGCATTTTCTGCAAGGATAGACCAATCAACTTTTATGAGTTTAGTTACAAATGTATACAAAGTAAAAGAATAAAAAGAAATAACTCATCCAAAATGGAAATGAAATGAAAATATATGGAAGGAACTTACAGATAGGCATGGAAGTCTCTCAACTTAGTCACTTAGGATTGGTCATACATCTTCACTGGGAGTTCCAAGATACCTATTGCACACAACACCTCTCATGAATCTAGAATATCTTGAAATTTGAGATGCTCCTATAATGTCTACATCATAGGTGCTCATGATAAGGTTAACTTCAAATGAATAACTTGAAATTCCCTCACCAAGCTTCACACACACTTTTGTAATGGCTTAAAATCATAATTGAGATTTTTCAAGATCATCAAAATAGGGATGTTGGATTGCTTTTATGCCTGAGATTCTCTTGGATGGCTCATAAATCTTCATTTTCTACAAGGGGACACCAATCAATGTTTACCGGGTTACTTACGGATATGAAAAGTAAAATAAGATGATAGCATTGGCATCAAACAAATTAAGGTGGATACAAGTATAAATTAATAAGAACCATTGTGCATATACTTACAAATTAATCCAATGAACTATCTCGGTTTGCTCTACTCTTTATTGTGTCATGTATTGCCTCATGATCAGACTCACAGACCTTCCAAAAGGTCTTGTTCAAAGGTTTACCCCCATATCTTCTCAAATGAACATTGGATTCCACAACAAGGTTCAAGTAATGAAGAATCTTACGATGCATGTCAATTAAGTCCTCAAACAACCAATGTTTAACACTCTTATGTGGGTACCTTCTAAGCCACGCTCTAGTAACAACAATTGTGCCTTATGTGGATGGTGTTAGGAGTCTAAAACCATGTTTCATTTTCTAGTTAATGCCTTTAATCAATTTTTATTTTGACTATCCTATTGGTGAATGTTGTAAAGTTGTGAAATTAACAAATAGTGAAGGGTTTGATGTAGACCTGGGAGGCTCAATCAAAAACAATTTGACAACATGCCTTTAAGAGGCATCTAACAAGATTAAGATGACCTATTTGAAAAAACTAAACAACCTTCAAAGCTTGACAATCATCAGAAGTTAGATTTCACACTTTCACCCCTTGAATGTTAGTAGTAGTGGAAACTTAGTTTGTGCCCAATAACTCAAATGTTCTCCAAAAAACTAGAGAAAATATTGATGTTTTTACACACCCATTTCATATTTATTACACATATCTCAATGTCAAGTACAAGTCCTTTCAACCAAATCCCAAAAAAAACCCTTTCTAGGTTGACCTAATTAGGGTTATTAGGCCTAATTTGCAAAGCAACATGCCCTCAAACTTATCACAGGACTTTGAAACCTTGGGACAACATTTCTTAGGTTCCCAAACCTCCAAAACCACAACTAGATTCCTCTGGTATGGACAAATTCATGCCAAACCTGAAAACCCTTATTTTATGCACTATTTAAGAGGGTTTATTGAATATGCTACTTCCACAACCTCCTAGAATTTAAAAACAGATTGAACAAAGGAAATTAACCTTGCACATGCCTAAAATTTCAAAACATCATGACCTCCCATAGAGATTCTTCCAAACCCTAGGCCTAAGTCGTCATTCATATGCATTTTTTTCACAAAACTCACTGTAGCAGTAGGTTTATTAATCCTATTTCTTTCCTAGCACTCAAATAATAAATAATACACTTAAATCAGATATCATAGGGTCCCTTACATGAGTTACATTTTCCACATAAGAGTTAATGACTGTTGAAGGCCAGGTTTACATCATTTACACATGATATAACTACAATATTACTCATATTGTAAGTTTTCACCCCTAACACCTATAACTCACTAAAAACACACCAATGGCTTGAAATGAGCCTTATTACATACAAAAAAACTAATATTGCACACTTTACATTCAAACTCAAAAACTTGCCTTCCAAGGCTACAAAGATACTTTAGTGCAAGATCACCATTTTTCACATTTTAACACCTAAAGTCAAAAACTAAACCTAAGACATGCTTAGTGGTCTCGATTGACCTTATTCAAAACAAAACATGCTCAAAGACTCATCCACCTACCTATTAACCTCCTAATTACCATCAAATGATCAAATAAGGAGGATGAGGTGTAGGTGCTCCTGCACCAGGGTTGTAAAAGTGTATTAAAGAGGGAGACCAACGGTCACCTCTTTCAAATGTTAATTTTGGAAGTTGAAGTGGTTTGTTTTAGGAGGGAAAATTTATAAAAGGCTGTGAGAAACTTGAATGGAGGATGATCCTTGGATTGGGCATCAAACCAAATGAGGAAATGTTGAGTTTTCCTTAAGAAAAATGAGGTTTTGGTGAGTGAAATTGATCTTTGAGTTGGGCAGAATAATTTTATGTTAGATTGAGCATGAGAAGGGTATTTTAGGATTTTTTGAACAGTTTTCAAGTTTTGGAGTGTTTGGAAAGTTCTACTTTCAATAAAACCTAGGGTTTTTAAGCCTAGGGAGAGGGTTTTATGGTTTGGGTGGTAAATGATTGAATCTCTGAAATCTAACATTGTAATTTGAAGTTTTGATAGATATAAAGTGTTGTGCCAAGGTTTCAGGATATTACACAAAGTTTTGAAGGTGGTCCCTTTGTAAAAGTGGGCAAATTTGGGCCCTTAAAAGTGTAGAAAACTTGATTTGTGCAGTTTGATACAAAACAAGCATTGGTGATTGTTGGATAAGTTGAAAGGCTCTGTAATGGGTCCTTGATGTTTGGTTTGTTGTGAGTTGAAAGGTTGTGTGAGTGGAATTATACCTGATTGAGTGACTTTGATATGCTACAAGGAGCAATGTGAATATGCTGAATGAAGAAGTCCTGATGAAATTGTAAATTGAAAATTGTGTTTGCATATTGGAGTTCTGTATTTGTGTGTTGCAGGCCTCCCCCTACTACATTAGGAGTATATTCCAAGTTGTTAGAGACTTATATGGAAAATTTGGTAGCATAGTCAAGGCAATCAACTAGTTTGTATAAATAACAATGAAAGCTTTTGAAGCATACATAAAGTAAGTCAATTGTTAAATAACAAAATGCCTCAAAGAGATGTGGTTTAAAAATTATGTAATTGGAAAGTGTATAGAATTGTGTAATTTAAAATTCCCATTGATAACCTAAGGTTGTAACATGACAAACAAACAATGATCAACATGGAATATGCAAAACAACAAAAATGAAAGCAAGGCATAATAGAATGAAATAAAATGTACAAAGGCTTCACATACCTAAAAGACTAGAGTTTCAAATGGAGGATTTCTACCCAATTATATAGCCTTTGCTTCTTCTTTCCTCAAACTCCTCAATAATTTGACTTTTTCAAAAGCTTGTTCCCCTCCAAACTTCAATCGTATATCAGTTATCACTAGAATTAAAAATTGAATTGATATTATATGCCTTTGAACATGAAAACTCAGATATTTCATGCAAAGGTGGTGGAATCTAAAAATCATGCATGGACACTTCACTCAATCTTCAAAAAGCTACTTTTTGTTGGAGCACACGCAGAACGAGGATAATATGTAGACTGTGGGCTGACATCACGGGTATATTATGTTTTTTTACCATTTTTAGTGCAAGATAAAACATGTCGGCATTATAATGCAAGCACATTTTTTCTTCCTAGAATAGTCATGTCTCTACTTCTTAAAAACATGCTCGCATTATCATAAAGTTGGTATTTTTTATATATTTATTTTCTCTCTTTGTCTACACTCTCTCCCACTCTCTCACACCCTCTCTATTAATAAATATGGCGTAAATATGCGTGTGTAAAATGCGTAAATAATAAATAATAAATAATAAAATCGCAAATAAATAATAAATATGTAAATAATAAATAATAATGTGTAATAAAACATTGTTAAATAAATAATAAGTAATGGTATGTAAATAGTAAAATATGATATTAATAAATGCACTGATCTAAACATTATTAGAAGTATTTAATATATGTCGGTAATATGTAATAATGCGCAGTAAACGATAATAAAATAATAATGGCAAAAATATTAAGTAATGAACATGATATTAAAATCTTCCTCCACTCTTCCACCCCTCCACTCTTCCTCCACTCTTCCACCCTCCACCACTCCTCCACTCCACCTCTTCCTCCCTCCCTCCCCTCCTTCCCTCTTCCTCTCCACTCTCCTAATCTCCTCCTCTTTATCCATCATCATCTCATCATCTCTTAAATGTCCCAGTATCATCCATCTGCATCATCTCAAATATATGTCATAGTCATATCACACTTGTATCATGTCATGCTTCATCATCTTTCGTCATCCCCAGTATCACATCAACCTCCTCCCTATCCTCTTCCACCCTCTTCCACTCTTCCTTCCATCCTCCATTCCCTCTTCCTCCATTCCTCCATTCCATTCCTCCACTTTCCTCCTCCACTCCATTCCTCTTCCTCCTCCACTCCACCCCTCCACCCTGTCCTCTCTTCCTCCTCTCTCCACTCCCCTCTCTCCATTCTCCTCCATTCCTCTTTCCTCCCTCCCACTCTCTCATTCCTCCACCCTCCTCTTCCTCCCTCCCTCCATATCTCCTAATCTGACCTCTTATATCTTCTCTTCCTCCCCTCCCTCTCCCCTCTCTTCCACTCCCTCCGTCTCACCCCTTCCCCCTCTCTTTCCTTCCCCATCCACCTACCTAAACTCTCTCTCTCTTAAAATTTTCCCTCCCTCTAAATACATACATACAAGCATAATACATATGTACATATTATTCTACATCCATACAATATACATGCACTGATACATATAGGCATACATGCATACATACAAGTATATATACATACATACACACATGACACACCAGGATACATGTACATAAAAACATAAATATATCAATTTTTTTTTAAAAGAGTGGCATTTAACATTAAGAAAGATATAACATGAGCGCATTATAATGCGCAAGCATTATGTCTTGCTTGACATGTATCCCAAATAAGCAAAAAAATGTCAAAACTAAGACATAACGCGAGCGCATTATAACACGCTCATGCTATATTTTTCTTTGGGAATCCCCGAGCCTTAGCATTGGTATTTTCCTTGGAATACCAATCCAAAGGCTTGGAGGGCATTCCCAATGACCAGAGATGTGTTTTTGCAAATTCTAAAAAAAATTCACATAATTGGGTTCATGCTCACCATCAGGATTGCATCTAGTTCAATATCGACAAAATCAAACACATGGGTAATGTTAGGTTCTCTCTTAGCTATCCAACAATGTAACTAGTTTTTTTCACTTTTTGACATTGTTAAGCCTTTCACCCATAATTTATTTTGTTTGTATGTCTCTTTTTTTCCAAAAAATAGTGTTTGGTGTTTTTTTCATTGTAAATTAACTGTTCATCAAAATTTCAAATAAATTACATTTTTAGAAACTAGACTGCATTCTACAATTTTTTTTAAAAGAAAATAAAATCAATTACCTTCAAAAAAATTTAGGGGGAGCACGGCCAAAACTCTTCTTTTCAGGAAGTTCCCACTTAGAAAATTAGTAAAAAATCAAATTTTCATTAAAAATTTATTAGAAAAATCATGCATCAACTAGATACTATTAGCTAACTTTTGACTATAGCGATTTTAAAAATACTACAAAAATGTTCACTATGCTAGGGTCATACAAGAATTGCTATGTTATGTTTTTTTGACAAAAACAACACCAATTTGTGTACGTACCTCTTTTGAACCCCTTAATCTCAACCATTTTCAAAATAAATTAGTAGTTTAGAAAGTAGACTAGAAGTACTTTGATCCTTATTTTTATTCCATCTCAAAATTTTGAGTGTAACTATCCTCAATTTCACGTCCAAGGTCAGTATTTCCTGATTTCAGAAAAAAAGTGGCCACTTAAGCCCCCTTTTTTGGAACCATCTTGGTGCACTTACCCATCCTTGCCCTCTCCGAAGAGACATCATCTTGATGTCTAGTAAGTCAAAATAAAAGAACATCATATCAAAATTTGAACATACATGTCTATTTCAATATCAATAAAAAAATATGTGTATTTCAATATCACATCAAATTATATATGTCTATTTCAACATCACATCAAAAATACATCGATGTTTGTTTCAACATCACATCAAAACATATATGTCTATTTCAACATCAAAATTTTAAAGCATGAAATATCATAGTATCTCAATCCAAAAAAATTCAAACAAAATTATTGAGTTCTTGTTCAAGAAATAAAATGTGGAAAGGAGCGTTCTATTTATTTTGCATCCTCCCAAGTAGCACTGCCCTTTGATTACTAGTCCCATTGGATCTTAAACTAAGTATTATCTCTGCTCCATAACTTAACATTGCATCTATCCAAGATTCTAATGGGCTCCATTAGCACCACTCCTAGATCATGTACTTGCAAGGATTGCCAATCAAGCACATGAGTCGCATTAGGATGAAATGGATTAAGCAAGGAAACATGAAACACATTATGAAGTCAAGCTAGAGCAGGTGGTAGAGCTAGTCTATAAGCAATTGGGTTAATCACTTACAAGACCTTAAATGGTCCCACATATCTTGGGGCCAACTTGGAATACTTTCCAAAAGAAATAGAACTTTGAGGAGGTTTAACTCTCAAGAAAACTTTATCCCCTGTTGCAAAGCATCTAAGAGCTTGGTTCTTGTCAGAATAACTCTTCTATTGGTCTTCCACCTCTTTCAATATGCTCTTAATGACTCATTTTCTCTTCCATTTCCTTAAGAATTCTAGGTCATAATATGGTCCTATTCCACAATTTATCCCAACTAATGGGGGTACGATAATTTTTCCCATACAAGGCTTCAAATGGTTCCATGCCTAAGGATGTACATGATAGGAGTTGTATGAAAACTATACGAAATAAAAATATTCTCCCCACCTATATTCTTGGTCCATACAATAAATTTGGAGGAGGTCTTCAACTACTTGATTCACCCTCTTTGTTTGCATGTGAATATGAGGATGATAAGATGAGATAAAATTCAATTTGGTTCCCAATGCAACATTAAAGGTTGTCTAAAACATTGAGGTCATCCATGTGTTCCTATCAGAAATGATAGTCTCTGGCACTCCATGCAAGAAAAAGATCTCTTGGAAAAATTTCATAGCCAGGGTTAACAATCCATCCTTACGGTTTCTTGGGATGAACTGTGCAACCTTAGTCAACTTATCAATCATGACCAAGATAACATTATGCTTTTTCTTGCTCAATGGTGTGATTACTAGAAATGGATGCTTCACTTCCTTGTCCACACTAAATAGGATAGGAGGAAGGGATCCGATTTCACAATGTTCACACTCAAGAATACCTTAGAGATCTCAACCCAATGAAGGATATAAGAGATCTAACAATAAGGTATGATAGGTTATGATTGAGAAAAGAAAAGGGTTCACCACCAAGTGTAAAGTTGGAAGACATGAAATGTTGTAAAACACAATGTGATATGCAAACTAATTCTAAATTTTCTAGAAATGCAAATAAAAATAAATAGAAAGCTACGAAACAAAGAGTGTGAACTTGTAAACTTGCTAAGGATGGAATGGGGTTCTAAAATCCTAAAAATGTTGATTTTTAAGCTTGATGGGAGTCATTCATCTTTTTGGGCGAATTAGCCCAAGTTCTAGAAAATTGCATTAGAGCCTATTGTAGCCAAATGGGTATCCAAATCTACAAAAATATCCAAAAATAGGTACAATGGGATTCATTGACCACTAATGGAAAATGAGTCCACTTTGAATTTTCTAAAAACTCAAAAGTGGAATCTGTAGCTCTCAGTCTGCTCTTTTTGTTCCTTTAAGTGTCTGGATCTGAAACCCTAATTTTTGGCACTGTAAGTGACTTTTTGTGAAGATTTGACCTTTCCAATAGGGAGATGACTCGAATAAGTTTGAAACCTAATCTTCAATTATGATCTCCATGCATTTCAAAGCACCTAGATCTACAATCACACAAAGAAAGAGAGAGAAAATGTTGATTGTTAGAGAATAGGGGTTTGGCTTGGTCAAACCCCTTTTAGGTAATTAAACCAAAATGATGAAACAAGATGATGAAGCATGAACATGAGATAATGCAATTTGAAACTTTCCATGATGATAGATCTTTAATTGCTGCAACAATGGATGAAGAATCTTTCCCTTGAATTCCTCTGAAATGATCTTGAATGCTATCTTGATGACCTTGTGAAAACTTGAAATGCTTAACCCTAGATTTCTTGACTTAACAACATGAATTCCTTATGTTGTTTGGATGAAATTAGGATTTGAAAGGTTTTTTATATAGGCAAGGCACCCAAATGTCCATTATTTTGATCCCCAAGGCCGACATTAAAGAAAATTAAACTTAAAACCTAATTTTTCCCGCTCAAACCTTGAAAATAGCTCAAATGGGTCTCATTCACCATACTGGGTGAGCGAATCCCTCCTAGATGGGACTCATTATCCAAAAGTGGTGAATGGGTCTAACAGGGACAATTTTGCTAGAGAAAGTGTCAGGGAATACATAAATTAAGTTCATTTGTTGATCTAGTTGAGCTTTTAATCAAAATATGCCTCAAGATACACAATATGGTATCATAGGGGCCTACTTATGATGATGTAAAAGGTGACTAGGGATAAGGACACAAAGTTCAATGTGAAAGTGTGGTTAAATACACTCTGCAACATTAAAATGAGGTCCACATAGCCTATAAAGGCACACAATCCAATGTGATAGTGTAAAACACATTACAACACTAGATTAAAACTAGGTTTAATTTACAAGCCTTCTAGATTAATGTGAAAATGCAATTAAATACATTTTATAATATTGAATTAAGGGAAGGATAGGTCCATTAGACTTAAATGCCTAATAAAAATCTAGAAAAGTGTGAAAGTCATTTACAACACGTTACAACACCTTTACAAGACATGTATTTTATTCAGTTTGAAAGGGCCTAAGACCTAAAGTGAATGTGTTATCCACATTGAAATATTGAATCAAGGAAAAATTAAGCCAAAATCACAAGGAGGGCCCAAACGAGACAAAAAGAGTAGAAGGGTTATTTATTCCATGTCCACAAATGGAAACCTCTATATAAAATCCATGTTGTTCACCTACCACTTATACTCAGGTATGTCATGTGGATACAATAACCTGGATGGGTGCACATGCTTAGCCTTGACTCACTAGCACTCCAAGCATCTTACTACGTACTCTTCTACATCTTTCTTGAGTTTACTCCAAAAATACAGAGTCTTCAACTCCGCAATCATCTTGGATACTCTGGGGTGC